>CALNHX010005212.1:0-111437 GCA_940337035.1 Agriotes lineatus
TTGCAGACAATTCTTAGCCAGTTCTTGAGCACCTTTTAATGATGGCACGATTAGTCTGGCTACAATTATTATATTTTGGTCGCCACTAAACTATAGTAGTAGTACAATAACAATTTTTCTAGTTAGTATTTGCTGCAAAACGTGCTATTCAGAAGTTTTAACGTACTTGAATACTAAACTATTGAATTTGAATTTTTGGATGCACAAAAATTTGATATAGTAGTGCTATAAGGTTAAATGATTTCCATATATACTACTACAAGGGCTATAACAATTCCAGACAATTCTTAGCCAGTTCTTGAGCATCTTTTAATGATGGTAAGCTTAGTCTGGCTACAATTATTATATTTTGGTCGCCACTAAGCTATGATAGTAGTACAATAACAATTTCTGTAGTTAATATTTGTTGCAAAACGTGCTTTTAAGACGTTGAATACTTAAATACTTATTGACAAATTTGAATTTTTATAATGCAGAAAAATTTGATATAGTAGTGCTATAAGGTTAAATGATTTCCATATATACTACTACAAGGGCTATAACAATTCCAGACAATTCTTAGCCAGTTCTTGAGCATCTTTTAATGATGGTAAGCTTAGTCTGGCTACAATTATTATATTTTGGTCGCCACTAAGCTATGATAGTAGTACAATAACAATTTCTGTAGTTAATATTTGTTGCAAAACGTGCTTTTAAGACGTTGAATACTTGAATACTTATTTACAAATTTGAATTTTTATAATGCAGAAAAATTTGATATAGTAGTGCTATAAGGTTAAATGATTTCCATATATACTACTACAAGGGCTATAACCATTGCAGACAATTCTTAGCCAGTTCTTGAGCACCTTTTAATGATGGCAAGCTTAGTCTGGCTACAATTACTAAATGTTGGTCGCCACTAAGCTGTGATGGTAGTACAATAACAATTTCTGTAGTTAATATTTGCTGCAAAACGTGCTTTTCAGACGTTGAATACTTGAATACTTATTTACAAATTTTAATTTTTATAATGCAGAAAAATTTGATATAGTAGTGCTATAAGGTTAAATGATTTCCATATATGCTACTACAAGGGCTATAACCATTGCAGACAATTCTTAGCCAGTTCTTGAGCATCTTTTAATGATGGCAAGCTTAGTCTGGCTACAATTATTATATTTTGGTCGCCACTAAGCTGTGATAGTAGTACGATAACAATCTCTGTAGTTAATATTTGGTGCAAAACGTGCTTTTCAGACGTTGAATACTTGAATACTTATTTAGAAATTTTAATTTTTATAATGCAGAAAAATTTGATATAGTAGTGCTATAAGGTTAAATGATTTCCATATATACTACTACAAGGGCTATAACAATTGCAGACAATTCTTAGCCAGTTCTTGAGCATCTTTTAATGATGGCAAGCTTAGTCTGGCTACAATTATTATATTTTGGTAGCCACTAAGCTGTGATAGTAGTACGATAACAATCTCTGTAGTTAATATTTGCTGCAAAACGTGCTTTTCAGACGTTGAATACTTGAATACTTATTTACAAATTTTAATTTTTATAATGCAGAAAAATTTGATATAGTAGTGCTATAAGGTTAAATGATTTTTATATATACTACTACAAGGGCTATAACCATTGCAGACAATTCTTAGCCAGTTCTTGAGCACCTTTTAATGATGGCAAGCTTAGTCTGGCTACAATTATTATATTTTGGTCGCCACTAAGCTATGATAGTAGTACAATAACAATTTCTGTAGTTAATATTTGCTGCAAAACGTGCTTTTCAGACGTTGAATACTTGAATACTTATTTAGAAATTTTAATTTTTATAATGCAGAAAAATTTGATATATTAGTGCTATAAGGTTAAATGATTTCCATATATACTACTACAAGGGCTATAACCATTGCAGACAATTCTTAGCCAGTTCTTGAGCACCTTTTAATGATGGCACGATTAGTCTGGCTACAATTATTATATTTTGGTCGCCACTAAACTATAGTAGTAGTACAATAACAATTTTTCTAGTTAGTATTTGCTGAAAAACGTGCTATTCAGAAGTTTTAACATACTTGAATACTAAACTTATGAATTTGAATTTTTTGGATGCACAAAAATTTGATATAGTAGTGCTATAAGGTTAAATGATTTCCATATATACTACTACAAGGGCTATAACCATTGCAGACAATTCTTAGCCAGTTCTTGAGCACCTTTTAATGATGGCACGATTAGTCTGGCTACAATTATTATATTTTGGTCGCCACTAAACTATAGTAGTAGTACAATAACAATTTTTCTAGTTAGTATTTGCTGCAAAACGTGCTATTCAGAAGTTTTAACGTACTTGAATACTAAACTATTGAATTTGAATTTTTTGGATGCACAAAAATTTGATATAGTAGTGCTATAAGGTTAAATGATTTCCATATATACTACTACAAGGGCTATAACCATTGCAGACAATTCTTAGCCAGTTCTTGAGCACCTTTTAATGATGACACGACAAGTCTGGCTACAATTATTATATTTTGGTCGCCACTAAACTATAGTAGTAGTACAATAACAATTTTTCTAGTTAGTATTTGCTGCAAAACGTGCTATTCAGAAGTTTTAACGTACTTGAATACTAAACTATTGAATTTGAATTTTTTGGATGCACAAAAATTTGATATAGTAGTGCTATAAGGTTAAATGATTTCCATATATACTACTACAAGGGCTATAACCATTGCAGACAATTCTTAGCCAGTTCTTGAGCATCTTATAATGATGGTAAGCTTAGTCTGGCTACAATTATTATATTTTGGTCGCCACTAAGCTATGATAGTAGTACAATAACAATTTCTGTAGTTAATATTTGTTGCAAAACGTGCTTTTAAGACGTTGAATACTTGAATACTTATTTACAAATTTTAATTTTTATAATGTAGAAAAATTTGATATAGTAGTGCTATAAGGTTAAATGATTTCCATATATACTACTACAAGGGCTATAACCATTGCAGACAATTCTTAACCAGTTCTTGAGCACCTTTTAATGATGGCAAGCTTAGTCTGGCTACAATTATTAAATTTTGGTCACCACTAAGCTGTGATGGTAGTACAATAACAATTTCTGTAGTTAATATTTGCTGCAAAACGTGCTTTTCAGACGTTGAATACTTGAATACTTATTTACAAATTTTAATTTTTATAATGCAGAAAAATTTGATATAGTAGTGCTATAAGGTTAAATGATTTCCATATATACTACTACAAGGGCTATAACCATGGCAGACAATTCTTAGCCAGTTCTTGAGCACATTTTAATGATGGAAAGATTAGTCTGGCTACAATTATTAAATTTTGGTCGCCACTAAGCTATGATAGTAGTACAATAACAATTTCTGTAGTTAATATTTGCTGCAAAACGTGCTCTTCAGAAGTTGAATACTTGAATACTTATTTACAAATTTTAATTTTTATAATGCAGAAAAATTTGATATAGTAGTGCTATAAGGCTAAATGATTTCCATATATACTACTACAAGGGCTATAACCATTTCAAACAATTCTTAGCCAGTTCTTGAGCACCTTTTAATGATGGCAAGCTTAGTCTGGCTACAATTATAAAATTTTGGTCGCCACTATGCTATGATAGTAGTACAATAACAATTTCTGTAGTTAATATTTGCTGCAAAACGTGCTCTTCAGAAGTTGAATACTTGAATACTTATTTACAAATTTTAATTTTTATAATGCAGAAAAATTTGATATAGTAGTGCTATAAGGTTAAATGATTTCCATATATACTACTACAAGGGCTATAACCATGGCAGACAATTCTTAGCCAGTTCTTGAGCACATTTTAATGATGGAAAGATTAGTCTGGCTACAATTATTATATTTTGGTCGCCACTAAGCTATGATAGTAGTACAATAACAATTTCTGTAGTTAATATTTGTTGCAAAACGTGCTTTTCAGACGTTGAATACTTGAATACTTATTTACAAATTTTAATTTTTATAATGCAGAAAAATTTGATATAGTAGTGCTATAAGGTTAAATGATTTCCATATATACTACTACAAGGGCTATAACCATGGCAGACAATTCTTAGCCAGTTCTTGAGCACATTTTAATGATGGAAAGATTAGTCTGGCTACAATTATTAAATTTTGGTCGCCACTAAGCTATGATAGTAGTACAATAACAATTTCTGTAGTTAATATTTGCTGCAAAACGTGCTCTTCAGAAGTTGAATACTTGAATACTTATTTACAAATTTTAATTTTTATAATGCAGAAAAATTTGATATAGTAGTGCTATAAGGCTAAATGATTTCCATATATACTACTACAAGGGCTATAACCATTTCAAACAATTCTTAGCCAGTTCTTGAGCACCTTTTAATGATGGCAAGCTTAGTCTGGCTACAATTATAAAATTTTGGTCGCCACTATGCTATGATAGTAGTACAATAACAATTTCTGTAGTTAATATTTGCTGCAAAACGTGCTCTTCAGAAGTTGAATACTTGAATACTTATTTACAAATTTTAATTTTTATAATGCAGAAAAATTTGATATAGTAGTGCTATAAGGCTAAATGATTTCCATATATACTACTACAAGGGCTATAACCATTTCAAACAATTCTTAGCCAGTTCTTGAGCACCTTTTAATGATGGCAAGCTTAGTCTGGCTACAATTATAAAATTTTGGTCGCCACTATGCTATGATAGTAGTACAATAACAATTTCTGTAGTTAATATTTGCTGCAAAACGTGCTCTTCAGAAGTTGAATACTTGAATACTTATTTACAAATTTTAATTTTTATAATGCAGAAAAATTTGATATAGTAGTGCTATAAGGTTAAATGATTTCCATATATACTACTACAAGGGCTATAACCATTGCAGACAATTCTTAGCCAGTTCTTGAGCATCTTATAATGATGGTAAGCTTAGTCTGGCTACAATTATTATATTTTGGTCGCCACTAAGCTATGATAGTAGTACAATAACAATTTCTGTAGTTAATATTTGTTGCAAAACGTGCTTTTCAGACGTTGAATACTTGAATACTTATTTACAAATTTTAATTTTTATAATGCAGAAAAATTTGATATAGTAGTGCTATAAGGTTAAATGATTTCCATATATACTACTACAAGGGCTATAACCATGGCAGACAATTCTTAGCCAGTTCTTGAGCACATTTTAATGATGGAAAGATTAGTCTGGCTACAATTATTAAATTTTGGTCGCCACTAAGCTATGATAGTAGTACAATAACAATTTCTGTAGTTAATATTTGCTGCAAAACGTGCTCTTCAGAAGTTGAATACTTGAATACTTATTTACAAATTTTAATTTTTATAATGCAGAAAAATTTGATATAGTAGTGCTATAAAGCTAAATGATTTCCATATATACTACTACAAGGGCTATAACCATTTCAAACAATTCTTAGCCAGTTCTTGAGCACCTTTTAATGATGGCAAGCTTAGTCTGGCTACAATTATAAAATTTTGGTCGCCACTATGCTATGATAGTAGTACAATAACAATTTCTGTAGTTAATATTTGCTGCAAAACGTGCTCTTCAGAAGTTGAATACTTGAATACTTATTTACAAATTTTAATTTTTATAATGCAGAAAAATTTGATATAGTAGTGCTATAAGGTTAAATGATTTCCATATATACTACTACAAGGGCTATAACCATTGCAGACAATTCTTAGCCAGTTCTTGAGCACCTTTTAATGATGGCAAGCTTAGTCTGGCTACAATTATTATATTTTGGTCGCTACTAAGCTATGATAGTAGTACAATAACAATTTCTGTAGTTAATATTTGCTGCAAAACGTGTTTTGCAGACGTGTTAACGTACTTGAATACTAATTTACAAAATTTTAATATTGATGATGTAGAAAAATTTCATATAGTAACGATATATGGTTAAATGATTTCAAAATATATTACTCCAAGGACTATAACCACTGCAGTCAATTCTTAGCCAGTTATTGAGCACCTGTTATGATGGCACGATTAGTCTGGCTACAATTATTATGTTTTGGTGTCCACTAAACTATAGTAGTAGTACAATAACAATTTTTCTAGTTGGTATTTGCTGCAAAACGTGCTATTCAGAAGTTTTAACGTAATGAATACTAAACTATTGAATTTGAATTTTTTGGATGCACAAAAATTTGATATAGTAGTGCTATAAGGTTAAATGATTTCCATATATACTACTACAAGGGCTATAACCATTGCAGACAATTCTTAGCCAGTTCTTGAGCACCGTTTAATGATGGCACGATTAGTCTGGCTACAATTATTATATTTTGGTCGCCACTAAACTATAGTAGTAGTACAATAACAATTTTTCTAGTTAGTATTTGCTGCAAGACGTGCTATTCAGAAGTTTTAACGTACTTGAATACTAAACTATTAAATTTGAATTTTTTGGATGCACAAAAATTTGATATAGTAGTGCTATAAGGTTAAATGATTTCCATATATACTACTACAAGGGCTATAACCATTGCAGACAATTCTTAGCCAGTTCTTGAACACCTTTTAATGATGGCAAGCTTAGTCTGGCTACAATTATTATACTTTGGTCGCCACTAAGCTATGATAGTAGTACAATAACAATTTCTGTAGTTAATATTTGCTGCAAAACGTGCTTTTCAGAAATTGAATACTTGAATACTTATTTAGAAATATTAATTTTTATAATGCAGAAAAATTTGATATAGTAGTGCTATAAGGTTAAATGATTTTTGGTCGCCACTAAGCTATGATAGTAGTACAATAACAATTTCTGTAGTTAATATTTGTTGCAAAACGTGCTTTTAAGACGTTGAATACTTGAATACTTATTTACAAATTTTAATTTTTATAATGCAGAAAAATTTGATATAGTAGTGCTATAAGGTTAAATGATTTCCATATATACTACTACAAGGGCTATAACCATTGCAGACAATTCTTAGCCAGTTCTTGAGCACCTTTTAATGATGGCAAGCTTAGTCTGGCTACAATTATTAAATTTTGGTCGCCACTAAGCTGTGATAGTAGTACAATAACAATTTCTGTAGTTAATATTTGCTGCAAAACGTGCTTTTCAGACGTTGAATACTTGAATACTTATTTACAAATTTTAATTTTTATAATGCAGAAAAATTTGATATAGTAGTGCTATAAGGTTAAATGATTTCCATATATACTACTACAAGGGCTATAACCATGGCAGACAATTCTTAGCCAGTTCTTGAGCACCTTTTAATAATGGAAAGATTAGTCTGGCTACAATTATTAAATTTTGGTCGCCACTAAGCTATGATAGTAGTACAATAACAATTTCTGTAGTTAATATTTGCTGCAAAACGTGCTCTTCAGAAGTTGAATACTTGAATACTTATTTACAAATTTTAATTTTTATAATGCAGAAAAATTTGATATAGTAGTGCTATAAGGCTAAATGATTTCCATATATACTACTACAAGGGCTATAACCATTTCAAACAATTCTTAGCCAGTTCTTGAGCACCTTTTAATGATGGCAAGCTTAGTCTGGCTACAATTATTAAATTTTGGTCGCCACTATGCTATGATAGTAGTACAATAACAATTTCTGTAGTTAATATTTGCTGCAAAACGTGCTCTTCAGAAGTTGAATACTTGAATACTTATTTACAAATTTTAATTTTTATAATGCAGAAAAATTTGATATAGTAGTGCTATAAGGTTAAATGATTTCCATATATACTACTACAAGGGCTATAACCATTGCAGACAATTCTTAGCCAGTTCTTGAGCACCTTTTAATGATGGCAAGCTTAGTCTGGCTACAATTATTATATTTTGGTCGCCACTAAGCTATGATAGTAGTACAATAACAATTTCTGTAGTTAATATTTGCTGCAAAACGTGCTCTTCAGAAGTTGAATAATTGAATACTTATTTACAAATTTTAATTTTTATAATGCAGATAAATTTGATATAGTAGTGCTATAAGGTTAAATGATTTCCATATATACTACTACAAGGGCTATAACCATTGCAGACAATTCTTAGCCAGTTCTTGAGCACCTTTTAATGATGGCAAGCTTAGTCTGGCTACAATTATTATATTTTGGTCGCCACTAAGCTATGATAGTAGTACAATAACAATTTCTGTAGTTAATATTTGCTGCAAAATGTGCTTTTCAGACGTTGAATACTTGAACACTTTTTTACAAATTTTAATTTTTATAATGCAGAAAAATTTGATATAGTAGTGATAAATGGTTAAATGATTTCCATATATACTACTACAAGGGCTATAACCATTGCAGACAATTCTTAGCCAGTTCTTAAGCCCCTTTTAATGATGGCAAGCTTAGTCTGGCTACAATTATTAAATTTTGGTCGCCACTAAGCTGTGATAGTAGTACCATAACAATTTCTGTAGTTAATATTTGCTGCAAAACGTGCTTTTCAGACGTTGAATACTTGAATACTTACTTACAAATTTTAATTTTTATAATGCAGAAAAATTTGATATAGTAGTGCTATAAGGTTAAATGATTTCCATATATACTACTACAAGGGCTATAACCATTGCAGACAATTCTTAGCCAGTTCTTGAGCACCTTTTAATGATGGCAAGCTTAGTCTGGCTACAATTATTATATTTTGGTCGCCACTAAGCTATGATAGTAGTACAATAACAATTTCTGTAGTTAATATTTGCTGCAAAACGTGCTTTTCAGAAATTGAATACTTGAATACTTATTTAGAAATATTAATTTTTATAATGCAGAAAAATTTGATATAGTAGTGCTATAAGGTTAAATGATTTCCATATATACTACTACAAGGGCTATAACCATTGCAGACAATTCTTAGCCAGTTCTTGAGCACCTTTTAATGATGGCAAGCTTAGTCTGGCTACAATTATTATATTTTGGTCGCCACTAAGCTATGATAGTAGTACAATAACAATTTCTGTAGTTAATATTTGCTGCAAAATGTGCTTTTCAGGCGTTGAATACTTGAACACTTTTTTACAAATTTTAATTTTTATAATGCAGAAAAATTTGATATAGTAGTGATAAATGGTTAAATGATTTCCATATATACTACTACAAGGGCTATAACCATTGCAGACAATTCTTAGCCAGTTCTTAAGCCCCTTTTAATGATGGCAAGCTTAGTCTGGCTACAATTATTAAATTTTGGTCGCCACTAAGCTGTGATAGTAGTACCATAACAATTTCTGTAGTTAATATTTGCTGCAAAACGTGCTTTTCAGACGTTGAATACTTGAATACTTACTTACAAATTTTAATTTTTATAATGCAGAAAAATTTGATATAGTAGTGCTATAAGGTTAAATGATTTCCATATATACTACTACAAGGGCTATAACCATTGCAGACAATTCTTAGCCAGTTCTTGAGCACCTTTTAATGATGGCAAGCTTAGTCTGGCTACAATTATTATATTTTGGTCGCCACTAAGCTATGATAGTAGTACAATAACAATTTCTGTAGTTAATATTTGCTGCAAAATGTGCTTTTCAGACGTTGAATACTTGAACACTTTTTTACAAATTTTAATTTTTATAATGCAGAAAAATTTGATATAGTAGTGATAAATGGTTAAATGATTTCCATATATACTACTACAAGGGCTATAACCATTGCAGACAATTCTTAGCCAGTTCTTAAGCCCCTTTTAATGATGGCAAGCTTAGTCTGGCTACAATTATTAAATTTTGGTCGCCACTAAGCTGTGATAGTAGTACCATAACAATTTCTGTAGTTAATATTTGCTGCAAAACGTGCTTTTCAGAAATTGAATACTTGAATACTTATTTAGAAATTTTAATTTTTATAATGCAGAAAAATTTGATATAGTAGTGCTATAAGGTTAAATGATTTCCATATATACTACTACAAGGGCTATAACCATTGCAGACAATTCTTAGCCAGTTCTTGAGCACCTTTTAATGATGGCAAGCTTAGTCTGGCTACAATTATTATATTTTGGTCGCCACTAAGCTATGATAGTAGTACAATAACAATTTCTGTAGTTAATATTTGCTGCAAAACGTGCTTTTCAGAAATTGAATACTTGAATACTTATTTAGAAATATTAATTTTTATAATGCAGAAAAATTTGATATAGTAGTGCTATAAGGTTAAATGATTTTTGGTCGCCACTAAGCTATGATAGTAGTACAATAACAATTTCTGTAGTTAATATTTGTTGCAAAACGTGCTTTTAAGACGTTGAATACTTGAATACTTATTTACAAATTTTAATTTTTATAATGCAGAAAAATTTGATATAGTAGTGCTATAAGGATAAATGATTTCCATATATACTACTACAAGGGCTATAACCATTGCAGACAATTCTTAGCCAGTTCTTGAGCACCTTTTAATGATGGCAAGCTTAGTCTGGCTACAATTATTAAATTTTGGTCGCCACTAAGCTGTGATAGTAGTACAATAACAATTTCTGTAGTTAATATTTGCTGCAAAACGTGCTTTTCAGACGTTGAATACTTGAATACTTATTTACAAATTTTAATTTTTATAATGCAGAAAAATTTGATATAGTAGTGCTATAAGGTTAAATGATTTCCATATATACTACTACAAGGGCTATAACCATGGCAGACAATTCTTAGCCAGTTCTTGAGCACCTTTTAATAATGGAAAGATTAGTCTGGCTACAATTATTAAATTTTGGTCGCCACTAAGCTATGATAGTAGTACAATAACAATTTCTGTAGTTAATATTTGCTGCAAAACGTGCTCTTCAGAAGTTGAATACTTGAATACTTATTTACAAATTTTAATTTTTATAATGCAGAAAAATTTGATATAGTAGTGCTATAAGGCTAAATGATTTCCATATATACTACTACAAGGGCTATAACCATTTCAAACAATTCTTAGCCAGTTCTTGAGCACCTTTTAATGATGGCAAGCTTAGTCTGGCTACAATTATTAAATTTTGGTCGCCACTATGCTATGATAGTAGTACAATAACAATTTCTGTAGTTAATATTTGCTGCAAAACGTGCTCTTCAGAAGTTGAATACTTGAATACTTATTTACAAATTTTAATTTTTATAATGCAGAAAAATTTGATATAGTAGTGCTATAAGGTTAAATGATTTCCATATATACTACTACAAGGGCTATAACCATTGCAGACAATTCTTAGCCAGTTCTTGAGCACCTTTTAATGATGGCAAGCTTAGTCTGGCTACAATTATTATATTTTGGTCGCCACTAAGCTATGATAGTAGTACAATAACAATTTCTGTAGTTAATATTTGCTGCAAAACGTGCTCTTCAGAAGTTGAATACTTGAATACTTATTTACAAATTTTAATTTTTATAATGCAGAAAAATTTGATATAGTAGTGCTATAAGGTTAAATGATTTCCATATATACTACTACAAGGGCTATAACCATTGCAGACAATTCTTAGCCAGTTCTTGAGCACCTTTTAATGATGGCAAGCTTAGTCTGGCTACAATTATTATATTTTGGTCGCCACTAAGCTATGATAGTAGTACAATAACAATTTCTGTAGTTAATATTTGCTGCAAAATGTGCTTTTCAGACGTTGAATACTTGAACACTTTTTTACAAATTTTAATTTTTATAATGCAGAAAAATTTGATATAGTAGTGATAAATGGTTAAATGATTTCCATATATACTACTACAAGGGCTATAACCATTGCAGACAATTCTTAGCCAGTTCTTAAGCCCCTTTTAATGATGGCAAGCTTAGTCTGGCTACAATTATTAAATTTTGGTCGCCACTAAGCTGTGATAGTAGTACCATAACAATTTCTGTAGTTAATATTTGCTGCAAAACGTGCTTTTCAGACGTTGAATACTTGAATACTTACTTACAAATTTTAATTTTTATAATGCAGAAAAATTTGATATAGTAGTGCTATAAGTTTAAATGATTTCCATATATACTACTACAAGGGCTATAACCATTGCAGACAATTCTTAGCCAGTTCTTGAGCACCTTTTAATGATGGCACGACTAGTCTGGCTACAATTATTATATTTTGGTCGCCACTAAACTATAGTAGTAGTACAATAGCAATTTTTCTAGTTAGTATTTGCTGCAAAACGTGCTATTCAGAAGTTTTAACGTACTTGAATACTAAACTATTGAATTTGAATTTTTTGGATGCACAAAAATTTGATATAGTAGTGCTATAAGGTTAAATGATTTCCATATATACTACTACAAGGGCTATAACAATTGCAGACAATTCTTAGCCAGTTCTTGAGCATCTTTTAATGATGGTAAGCTTAGTCTGGCTACAATTATTATATTTTGGTCGCCACTAAGCTATGATAGTAGTACAATAACAATTTCTGTAGTTAATATTTGTTGCAAAACGTGCTTTTAAGACGTTGAATACTTGAATGCTTATTTACAAATTTTAATTTTTATAATGCAGAAAAATTTGATATAGTAGTGCTATAAGGTTAAATGATTTCCATATATACTACTACAAGGGCTATAACCATTGCAGACAATTCTTAGCCAGTTCTTGAGCACCTTTTAATGATGGCAAGCTTAGTCTGGCTACAATTATTATACTTTGGTCGCCACTAAGCTATGATAGTAGTACAATAACAATTTCTGTAGTTAATATTTGCTGCAAAACGTGCTTTTCAGAAGTTAAATACTTGAATACTTATTTAGAAATTTTAATTTTTATAATGCAGAAAAATTTGATATAGTAGTGCGATAAGGTTAAATGATTTCCATATATACTACTACAAGGGCTATAACAATTGCAGACAATTCTTAGCCAGTTCTTGAGCATCTTTTAATGATGGTAAGCTTAGTCTGGCTACAATTATTATATTTTGGTCGCCACTAAGCTATGATAGTAGTACAATAACAATTTCTGTAGTTAATATTTGTTGCAAAACGTGCTTTTAAGACGTTGAATACTTGAATACTTATTTACAAATTTGAATTTTTATAATGCAGAAAAATTTGATATAGTAGTGCTATAAGGTTAAATGATTTCCATATATACTACTACAAGGGCTATAACCATTGCAGACAATTCTTAGCCAGTTCTTGAGCACCTTTTAATGATGGCAAGCTTAGTCTGGCTACAATTATTAAATGTTGGTCGCCACTAAGCTGTGATGGTAGTACAATAACAATTTCTGTAGTTAATATTTGCTGCAAAACGTGCTTTTCAGACGTTGAATACTTGAATACTTATTTACAAATTTTAATTTTTATAATGCAGAAAAATTTGATATAGTAGTGCTATAAGGTTAAATGATTTCCATATATGCTTCTACAAAAGCTATAACCATTGCAGACAATTCTTAGCCAGTTCTTGAGCATCTTTTAATGATGGCAAGCTTAGTCTGGCTACAATTATTATATTTTGGTCGCCACTAAGCTGTGATAGTAGTACGATAACAATCTCTGTAGTTAATATTTGCTGCAAAACGTGCTTTTCAGACGTTGAATACTTAAATACTTATTTACAAATTTTAATTTTTATAATGCAGAAAAATTTGATATAGTAGTGCTATAAGGTTAAATGATTTTTATATATACTACTACAAGGGCTATAACCATTGCAGACAATTCTTAGCCAGTTCTTGAGCACCTTTTAATGATGGCAAGCTTAGTCTGGCTACAATTATTATATTTTGGTCGCCACTAAGCTATGATAGTAGTACAATAACAATTTCTGTAGTTAATATTTGCTGCAAAACGTGTTTTTCAGACGTTGAATACTTGAATACTTATTTAGAAATTTTAATTTTTATAATGCAGAAAAATTTGATATAGTAGTGCTATAAGGCTAAATGATTTCCATATATACTACTACAAGGGCTATAACCATTTCAAACAATTCTTAGCCAGTTCTTGAGCACCTTTTAATAATGGAAAGATTAGTCTGGCTACAATTATTAAATTTTGGTCGCCACTAAGCTATGATAGTAGTACAATAACAATTTCTGTAGTTAATATTTGCTGCAAAACGTGCTCTTCAGAAGTTGAATACTTGAATACTTATTTACAAATTTTAATTTTTATAATGCAGAAAAATTTGATATAGTAGTGCTATAAGGCTAAATGATTTCCATATATACTACTACAAGGGCTATAACCATTTCAAACAATTCTTAGCCAGTTCTTGAGCACCTTTTAATGATGGCAAGCTTAGTCTGGCTACAATTATTAAATTTTGGTCGCCACTATGCTATGATAGTAGTACAATAACAATTTCTGTAGTTAATATTTGCTGCAAAACGTGCTCTTCAGAAGTTGAATACTTGAATACTTATTTACAAATTTTAATTTTTATAATTCAGAAAAATTTGATATAGTAGTGCTATAAGGTTAAATGATTTCCATATATACTACTACAAGGGCTATAACCATTGCAGACAATTCTTAGCCAGTTCTTGAGCACCTTTTAATGATGGCAAGCTTAGTCTGGCTACAATTATTATATTTTGGTCGCCACTAAGCTATGATAGTAGTACAATAACAATTTCTGTAGTTAATATTTGCTGCAAAACGTGCTCTTCAGAAGTTGAATACTTGAATACTTATTTACAAATTTTAATTTTTATAATGCAGAAAAATTTGATATAGTAGTGCTATAAGGTTAAATGATTTCCATATATACTACTACAAGGGCTATAACCATTGCAGACAATTCTTAGCCAGTTCTTGAGCACCTTATAATGATGGCAAGCTTAGTCTGGCTACAATTATTATATTTTGGTCGCCACTAAACTATAGTAGTAGTACAATAACAATTTTTCTAGTTAGTATTTGCTGAAAAACGTGCTATTCAGAAGTTTTAACGTACTAGAATACTAAACTTATGAATTTGAATTTTTTGGATGCACAAAAATTTGATATAGTAGTGCTATAAGGTTAAATGATTTCCATATATACTACTACAAGGGCTATAACCATTGCAGACAATTCTTAGCCAGTTCTTGAGCACCTTTTAATGATGGCAAGCTTAGTCTGGCTACAATTATTATACTTTGGTCGCCACTAAGCTATGATAGTAGTACAATAACAATTTCTGTAGTTAATATTTGCTGCAAAACGTGCTTTTCAGAAGTTAAATACTTGAATACTTATTTAGAAATTTTAATTTTTATAATGCAGAAAAATTTGATATAGTAGTGCTATAAGGTTAAATGATTTCCATATATACTACTACAAGGGCTATAACAATTGCAGACAATTCTTAGCCAGTTCTTGAGCATCTTTTAATGATGGCAAGCTTAGTCTGGCTACAATTATTATATTTTGGTAGCCACTAAGCTGTGATAGTAGTACGATAACAATCTCTGTAGTTAATATTTGCTGCAAAACGTGCTTTTCAGACGTTGAATACTTGAATACTTATTTACAAATTTTAATTTTTATAATGAAGAAAAATTTGATATAGTAGTGCTATAAGGTTAAATGATTTTTATATATACTACTACAAGGGCTATAACCATTGCAGACAATTCTTAGCCAGTTCTTGAGCACCTTTTAATGATGGCAAGCTTAGTCTGGCTACAATTATTATATTTTGGTCGCCACTAAGCTATGATAGTAGTACAATAACAATTTCTGTAGTTAATATTTGCTGCAAAACGTGCTTTTCAGACGTTGAATACTTGAATACTTATTTACAAATTTTAATTTTTATAATGCAGAAAAATTTGATATAGTAGTGCTATAAGGTTAAATGATTTTTATATATACTACTACAAGGGCTATAACCATTGCAGACAATTCTTAGCCAGTTCTTGAGCACCTTTTAATGATGGCAAGCTTAGTCTGGCTACAATTATTATATTTTGGTCGCCACTAAGCTATGATAGTAGTACAATAACAATTTCTGTAGTTAATATTTGCTGCAAAACGTGCTCTTCAGAAGTTGAATACTTGAATACTTATTTACAAATTTTAATTTTTATAATGCAGAAAAATTTGATATAGTAGTGCTATAAGGTTAAATGATTTCCATATATACTACTACAAGGGCTATAACAATTGCAGACAATTCTTAGCCAGTTCTTGAGCACCTTATAATGATGGCAAGCTTAGTCTGGCTACAATTATTATATTTTGGTCGCCACTAAACTATAGTAGTAGTACAATAACAATTTTTCTAGTTAGTATTTGCTGAAAAACGTGCTATTCAGAAGTTTTAACGTACTAGAATACTAAACTTATGAATTTGAATTTTTTGGATGCACAAAAATTTGATATAGTAGTGCTATAAGGTTAAATGATTTCCATATATACTACTACAAGGGCTATAACCATTGCAGACAATTCTTAGCCAGTTCTTGAGCACCTTTTAATGATGGCAAGCTTAGTCTGGCTACAATTATTATACTTTGGTCGCCACTAAGCTATGATAGTAGTACAATAACAATTTCTGTAGTTAATATTTGCTGCAAAACGTGCTTTTCAGAAGTTAAATACTTGAATACTTATTTAGAAATTTTAATTTTTATAATGCAGAAAAATTTGATATAGTAGTGCTATAAGGTTAAATGATTTCCATATATACTACTACAAGGGCTATAACAATTGCAGACAATTCTTAGCCAGTTCTTGAGCATCTTTTAATGATGGCAAGCTTAGTCTGGCTACAATTATTATATTTTGGTAGCCACTAAGCTGTGATAGTAGTACGATAACAATCTCTGTAGTTAATATTTGCTGCAAAACGTGCTTTTCAGACGTTGAATACTTGAATACTTATTTACAAATTTTAATTTTTATAATGCAGAAAAATTTGATATAGTAGTGCTATAAGGTTAAATGATTTTTATATATACTACTACAAGGGCTATAACCATTGCAGACAATTCTTAGCCAGTTCTTGAGCACCTTTTAATGATGGCAAGCTTAGTCTGGCTACAATTATTATATTTTGGTCGCCACTAAGCTATGATAGTAGTACAATAACAATTTCTGTAGTTAATATTTGCTGCAAAACCTGCTTTTCAGACGTTGAATACTTGAATACTTATTTAGAAATTTTAATTTTTATAATGCAGAAAAATTTGATATAGTAGTGCTATAAGGTTAAATGATTTCCATATATACTACTACAAGGGCTATAACCATTGCAGACAATTCTTAGCCAGTTCTTGAGCACCTTTTAATGATGGCAAGCTTAGTCTGGCTACAATTATTATATTTTGGTCGCCACTAAGCTATGATAGTAGTACAATAACAATTTCTGTAGTTAATATTTGCTGCAAAACGTGCTCTTCAGAAGTTGAATACTTGAATACTTATTTACAAATTTTAATTTTTATAATGCAGAAAAATTTGATATAGTAGTGCTATAAGGTTAAATGATTTCCATATATACTACTACAAGGGCTATAACCATTGCAGACAATTCTTAGCCAGTTCTTGAGCACCTTATAATGATGGCAAGCTTAGTCTGGCTACAATTATTATATTTTGGTCGCCACTAAACTATAGTAGTAGTACAATAACAATTTTTCTAGTTAGTATTTGCTGAAAAACGTGCTATTCAGAAGTTTTAACGTACTAGAATACTAAACTTATGAATTTGAATTTTTTGGATGCACAAAAATTTGATATAGTAGTGCTATAAGGTTAAATGATTTCCATATATACTACTACAAGGGCTATAACCATTGCAGACAATTCTTAGCCAGTTCTTGAGCACCTTTTAATGATGGCAAGCTTAGTCTGGCTACAATTATTATACTTTGGTCGCCACTAAGCTATGATAGTAGTACAATAACAATTTCTGTAGTTAATATTTGCTGCAAAACGTGCTTTTCAGAAGATAAATACTTGAATACTTATTTAGAAATTTTAATTTTTATAATGCAGAAAAATTTGATATAGTAGTGCTATAAGGTTAAATGATTTCCATATATACTACTACAAGGGCTATAACAATTGCAGACAATTCTTAGCCAGTTCTTGAGCATCTTTTAATGATGGCAAGCTTAGTCTGGCTACAATTATTATATTTTGGTAGCCACTAAGCTGTGATAGTAGTACGATAACAATCTCTGTAGTTAATATTTGCTGCAAAACGTGCTTTTCAGACGTTGAATACTTGAATACTTATTTACAAATTTTAATTTTTATAATGCAGAAAAATTTGATATAGTAGTGCTATAAGGTTAAATGATTTTTATATATACTACTACAAGGGCTATAACCATTGCAGACAATTCTTAGCCAGTTCTTGAGCACCTTTTAATGATGGCAAGCTTAGTCTGGCTACAATTATTATATTTTGGTCGCCACTAAGCTATGATAGTAGTACAATAACAATTTCTGTAGTTAATATTTGCTGCAAAACGTGCTTTTCAGACGTTGAATACTTGAATACTTATTTACAAATTTTAATTTTTATAATGCAGAAAAATTTGATATAGTAGTGCTATAAGGTTAAATGATTTCCATATATACTACTACAAGGGCTATAACCATTGCAGACAATTCTTAGCCAGTTCTTGAGCACCTTTTAATGATGGCAAGCTTAGTCTGGCTACAATTATTATATTTTGGTCGCCACTAAGCTATGATAGTAGTACAATAACAATTTCTGTAGTTAATATTTGCTGCAAAACGTGCTCTTCAGAAGTTGAATACTTGAATACTTATTTACAAATTTTAATTTTTATAATGCAGAAAAATTTGATATAGTAGTGCTATAAGGTTAAATGATTTCCATATATACTACTACAAGGGCTATAACCATTGCAGACAATTCTTAGCCAGTTCTTGAGCACCTTATAATGATGGCAAGCTTAGTCTGGCTACAATTATTATATTTTGGTCGCCACTAAACTATAGTAGTAGTACAATAACAATTTTTCTAGTTAGTATTTGCTGAAAAACGTGCTATTCAGAAGTTTTAACGTACTAGAATACTAAACTTATGAATTTGAATTTTTTGGATGCACAAAAATTTGATATAGTAGTGCTATAAGGTTAAATGATTTCCATATATACTACTACAAGGGCTATAACCATTGCAGACAATTCTTAGCCAGTTCTTGAGCACCTTTTAATGATGGCAAGCTTAGTCTGGCTACAATTATTATACTTTGGTCGCCACTAAGCTATGATAGTAGTACAATAACAATTTCTGTAGTTAATATTTGCTGCAAAACGTGCTTTTCAGAAGTTAAATACTTGAATACTTATTTAGAAATTTTAATTTTTATAATGCAGAAAAATTTGATATAGTAGTGCTATAAGGTTAAATGATTTCCATATATACTACTACAAGGGCTATAACAATTGCAGACAATTCTTAGCCAGTTCTTGAGCATCTTTTAATGATGGCAAGCTTAGTCTGGCTACAATTATTATATTTTGGTAGCCACTAAGCTGTGATAGTAGTACGATAACAATCTCTGTAGTTAATATTTGCTGCAAAACGTGCTTTTCAGACGTTGAATACTTGAATACTTATTTACAAATTTTAATTTTTATAATGCAGAAAAATTTGATATAGTAGTGCTATAAGGTTAAATGATTTTTATATATACTACTACAAGGGCTATAACCATTGCAGACAATTCTTAGCCAGTTCTTGAGCACCTTTTAATGATGGCAAGCTTAGTCTGGCTACAATTATTATATTTTGGTCGCCACTAAGCTATGATAGTAGTACAATAACAATTTCTGTAGTTAATATTTGCTGCAAAACGTGCTTTTCAGACGTTGAATACTTGAATACTTATTTACAAATTTTAATTTTTATAATGCAGAAAAATTTGATATAGTAGTGCTATAAGGTTAAATGATTTTTATATATACTACTACAAGGGCTATAACCATTGCAGACAATTCTTAGCCAGTTCTTGAGCACCTTTTAATGATGGCAAGCTTAGTCTGGCTACAATTATTATATTTTGGTCGCCACTAAGCTATGATAGTAGTACAATAACAATTTCTGTAGTTAATATTTGCTGCAAAACGTGCTCTTCAGAAGTTGAATACTTGAATACTTATTTACAAATTTTAATTTTTATAATGCAGAAAAATTTGATATAGTAGTGCTATAAGGTTAAATGATTTCCATATATACTACTACAAGGGCTATAACAATTGCAGACAATTCTTAGCCAGTTCTTGAGCACCTTATAATGATGGCAAGCTTAGTCTGGCTACAATTATTATATTTTGGTCGCCACTAAACTATAGTAGTAGTACAATAACAATTTTTCTAGTTAGTATTTGCTGAAAAACGTGCTATTCAGAAGTTTTAACGTACTAGAATACTAAACTTATGAATTTGAATTTTTTGGATGCACAAAAATTTGATATAGTAGTGCTATAAGGTTAAATGATTTCCATATATACTACTACAAGGGCTATAACCATTGCAGACAATTCTTAGCCAGTTCTTGAGCACCTTTTAATGATGGCAAGCTTAGTCTGGCTACAATTATTATACTTTGGTCGCCACTAAGCTATGATAGTAGTACAATAACAATTTCTGTAGTTAATATTTGCTGCAAAACGTGCTTTTCAGAAGTTAAATACTTGAATACTTATTTAGAAATTTTAATTTTTATAATGCAGAAAAATTTGATATAGTAGTGCTATAAGGTTAAATGATTTCCATATATACTACTACAAGGGCTATAACAATTGCAGACAATTCTTAGCCAGTTCTTGAGCATCTTTTAATGATGGCAAGCTTAGTCTGGCTACAATTATTATATTTTGGTAGCCACTAAGCTGTGATAGTAGTACGATAACAATCTCTGTAGTTAATATTTGCTGCAAAACGTGCTTTTCAGACGTTGAATACTTGAATACTTATTTACAAATTTTAATTTTTATAATGCAGAAAAATTTGATATAGTAGTGCTATAAGGTTAAATGATTTTTATATATACTACTACAAGGGCTATAACCATTGCAGACAATTCTTAGCCAGTTCTTGAGCACCTTTTAATGATGGCAAGCTTAGTCTGGCTACAATTATTATATTTTGGTCGCCACTAAGCTATGATAGTAGTACAATAACAATTTCTGTAGTTAATATTTGCTGCAAAACGTGCTTTTCAGACGTTGAATACTTGAATACTTATTTAGAAATTTTAATTTTTATAATGCAGAAAAATTTGATATATTAGTGCTATAAGGTTAAATGATTTCCATATATACTACTACAAGGGCTATAACCATTGCAGACAATTCTTAGCCAGTTCTTGAGCACCTTTTAATGATGGCACGATTAGTCTGGCTACAATTATTATATTTTGGTCGCCACTAAACTATAGTAGTAGTACAATAACAATTTTTCTAGTTAGTATTTGCTGAAAAACGTGCTATTCAGAAGTTTTAACATACTTGAATACTAAACTTATGAATTTGAATTTTTTGGATGCACAAAAATTTGATATAGTAGTGCTATAAGGTTAAATGATTTCCATATATACTACTACAAGGGCTATAACCATTGCAGACAATTCTTAGCCAGTTCTTGAGCACCTTTTAATGATGGCACGATTAGTCTGGCTACAATTATTATATTTTGGTCGCCACTAAACTATAGTAGTAGTACAATAACAATTTTTCTAGTTAGTATTTGCTGCAAAACGTGCTATTCAGAAGTTTTAACGTACTTGAATACTAAACTATTGAATTTGAATTTTTTGGATGCACAAAAATTTGATATAGTAGTGCTATAAGGTTAAATGATTTCCATATATACTACTACAAGGGCTATAACCATTGCAGACAATTCTTAGCCAGTTCTTGAGCACCTTTTAATGATGACACGACAAGTCTGGCTACAATTATTATATTTTGGTCGCCACTAAACTATAGTAGTAGTACAATAACAATTTTTCTAGTTAGTATTTGCTGCAAAACGTGCTATTCAGAAGTTTTAACGTACTTGAATACTAAACTATTGAATTTGAATTTTTTGGATGCACAAAAATTTGATATAGTAGTGCTATAAGGTTAAATGATTTCCATATATACTACTACAAGGGCTATAACCATTGCAGACAATTCTTAGCCAGTTCTTGAGCATCTTATAATGATGGTAAGCTTAGTCTGGCTACAATTATTATATTTTGGTCGCCACTAAGCTATGATAGTAGTACAATAACAATTTCTGTAGTTAATATTTGTTGCAAAACGTGCTTTTAAGACGTTGAATACTTGAATACTTATTTACAAATTTTAATTTTTATAATGTAGAAAAATTTGATATAGTAGTGCTATAAGGTTAAATGATTTCCATATATACTACTACAAGGGCTATAACCATTGCAGACAATTCTTAACCAGTTCTTGAGCACCTTTTAATGATGGCAAGCTTAGTCTGGCTACAATTATTAAATTTTGGTCACCACTAAGCTGTGATGGTAGTACAATAACAATTTCTGTAGTTAATATTTGCTGCAAAACGTGCTTTTCAGACGTTGAATACTTGAATACTTATTTACAAATTTTAATTTTTATAATGCAGAAAAATTTGATATAGTAGTGCTATAAGGTTAAATGATTTCCATATATACTACTACAAGGGCTATAACCATGGCAGACAATTCTTAGCCAGTTCTTGAGCACATTTTAATGATGGAAAGATTAGTCTGGCTACAATTATTAAATTTTGGTCGCCACTATGCTATGATAGTAGTACAATAACAATTTCTGTAGTTAATATTTGCTGCAAAACGTGCTCTTCAGAAGTTGAATACTTGAATACTTATTTACAAATTTTAATTTTTATAATGCAGAAAAATTTGATATATTAGTGCTATAAGGTTAAATGATTTCCATATATACTACTACAAGGGCTATAACCATTGCAGACAATTCTTAGCCAGTTCTTGAGCACCTTTTAATGATGGCAAGCTTAGTCTGGCTACAATTATTATATTTTGGTCGCCACTAAGCTATGATAGTAGTACAATAACAATTTCTGTAGTTAATATTTGCTGCAAAACGTGCTCTTCAGAAGTTGAATACTTGAATACTTATTTACAAATTTTAATTTTTATAATGCAGAAAAATTTGATATAGTAGTGCTATAAGGTTAAATGATTTCCATATATACTACTACAAGGGCTATAACCATTGCAGACAATTCTTAGCCAGTTCTTGAGCACCTTATAATGATGGCAAGCTTAGTCTGGCTACAATTATTATATTTTGGTCGCCACTAAGCTATGATAGTAGTACAATAACAATTTCTGTAGTTAATATTTGCTGCAAAACGTGCTCTTCAGAAGTTGAATACTTGAATACTTATTTACAAATTTTAATTTTTATAATGCAGAAAAATTTGATATATTAGTGCTATAAGGTTAAATGATTTCCATATATACTACTACAAGGGCTATAACCATTGCAGACAATTCTTAGCCAGTTCTTGAGCACCTTTTAATGATGGCAAGCTTAGTCTGGCTACAATTATTATATTTTGGTCGCCACTAAGCTATGATAGTAGTACAATAACAATTTCTGTAGTTAATATTTGCTGCAAAACGTGCTCTTCAGAAGTTGAATACTTGAATACTTATTTACAAATTTTAATTTTTATAATGCAGAAAAATTTGATATAGTAGTGCTATAAGGTTAAATGATTTCCATATATACTACTACAAGGGCTATAACAATTGCAGACAATTCTTAGCCAGTTCTTGAGCACCTTATAATGATGGCAAGCTTAGTCTGGCTACAATTATTATATTTTGGTCGCCACTAAACTATAGTAGTAGTACAATAACAATTTTTCTAGTTAGTATTTGCTGAAAAACGTGCTATTCAGAAGTTTTAACGTACTAGAATACTAAACTTATGAATTTGAATTTTTTGGATGCACAAAAATTTGATATAGTAGTGCTATAAGGTTAAATGATTTCCATATATACTACTACAAGGGCTATAACCATTGCAGACAATTCTTAGCCAGTTCTTGAGCACCTTTTAATGATGGCAAGCTTAGTCTGGCTACAATTATTATACTTTGGTCGCCACTAAGCTATGATAGTAGTACAATAACAATTTCTGTAGTTAATATTTGCTGCAAAACGTGCTTTTCAGAAGTTAAATACTTGAATACTTATTTAGAAATTTTAATTTTTATAATGCAGAAAAATTTGATATAGTAGTGCTATAAGGTTAAATGATTTCCATATATACTACTACAAGGGCTATAACAATTGCAGACAATTCTTAGCCAGTTCTTGAGCATCTTTTAATGATGGCAAGCTTAGTCTGGCTACAATTATTATATTTTGGTAGCCACTAAGCTGTGATAGTAGTACGATAACAATCTCTGTAGTTAATATTTGCTGCAAAACGTGCTTTTCAGACGTTGAATACTTGAATACTTATTTACAAATTTTAATTTTTATAATGCAGAAAAATTTGATATAGTAGTGCTATAAGGTTAAATGATTTTTATATATACTACTACAAGGGCTATAACCATTGCAGACAATTCTTAGCCAGTTCTTGAGCACCTTTTAATGATGGCAAGCTTAGTCTGGCTACAATTATTATATTTTGGTCGCCACTAAGCTATGATAGTAGTACAATAACAATTTCTGTAGTTAATATTTGCTGCAAAACGTGCTTTTCAGACGTTGAATACTTGAATACTTATTTAGAAATTTTAATTTTTATAATGCAGAAAAATTTGATATATTAGTGCTATAAGGTTAAATGATTTCCATATATACTACTACAAGGGCTATAACCATTGCAGACAATTCTTAGCCAGTTCTTGAGCACCTTTTAATGATGGCACGATTAGTCTGGCTACAATTATTATATTTTGGTCGCCACTAAACTATAGTAGTAGTACAATAACAATTTTTCTAGTTAGTATTTGCTGAAAAACGTGCTATTCAGAAGTTTTAACATACTTGAATACTAAACTTATGAATTTGAATTTTTTGGATGCACAAAAATTTGATATAGTAGTGCTATAAGGTTAAATGATTTCCATATATACTACTACAAGGGCTATAACCATTGCAGACAATTCTTAGCCAGTTCTTGAGCACCTTTTAATGATGGCACGATTAGTCTGGCTACAATTATTATATTTTGGTCGCCACTAAACTATAGTAGTAGTACAATAACAATTTTTCTAGTTAGTATTTGCTGCAAAACGTGCTATTCAGAAGTTTTAACGTACTTGAATACTAAACTATTGAATTTGAATTTTTTGGATGCACAAAAATTTTATATAGTAGTGCTATAAGGTTAAATGATTTCCATATATACTACTACAAGGGCTATAACCATTGCAGACAATTCTTAGCCAGTTCTTGAGCACCTTTTAATGATGACACGACAAGTCTGGCTACAATTATTATATTTTGGTCGCCACTAAACTATAGTAGTAGTACAATAACAATTTTTCTAGTTAGTATTTGCTGCAAAACGTGCTATTCAGAAGTTTTAACGTACTTGAATACTAAACTATTGAATTTGAATTTTTTGGATGCACAAAAATTTGATATAGTAGTGCTATAAGGTTAAATGATTTCCATATATACTACTACAAGGGCTATAACCATTGCAGACAATTCTTAGCCAGTTCTTGAGCATCTTATAATGATGGTAAGCTTAGTCTGGCTACAATTATTATATTTTGGTCGCCACTAAGCTATGATAGTAGTACAATAACAATTTCTGTAGTTAATATTTGTTGCAAAACGTGCTTTTAAGACGTTGAATACTTGAATACTTATTTACAAATTTTAATTTTTATAATGTAGAAAAATTTGATATAGTAGTGCTATAAGGTTAAATGATTTCCATATATACTACTACAAGGGCTATAACCATTGCAGACAATTCTTAACCAGTTCTTGAGCACCTTTTAATGATGGCAAGCTTAGTCTGGCTACAATTATTAAATTTTGGTCACCACTAAGCTGTGATGGTAGTACAATAACAATTTCTGTAGTTAATATTTGCTGCAAAACGTGCTTTTCAGACGTTGAATACTTGAATACTTATTTACAAATTTTAATTTTTATAATGCAGAAAAATTTGATATAGTAGTGCTATAAGGTTAAATGATTTCCATATATACTACTACAAGGGCTATAACCATGGCAGACAATTCTTAGCCAGTTCTTGAGCACATTTTAATGATGGAAAGATTAGTCTGGCTACAATTATTAAATTTTGGTCGCCACTATGCTATGATAGTAGTACAATAACAATTTCTGTAGTTAATATTTGCTGCAAAACGTGCTCTTCAGAAGTTGAATACTTGAATACTTATTTACAAATTTTAATTTTTATAATGCAGAAAAATTTGATATATTAGTGCTATAAGGTTAAATGATTTCCATATATACTACTACAAGGGCTATAACCATTGCAGACAATTCTTAGCCAGTTCTTGAGCACCTTTTAATGATGGCAAGCTTAGTCTGGCTACAGTTATTATATTTTGGTCGCCACTAAGCTATGATAGTAGTACAATAACAATTTCTGTAGTTAATATTTGCTGCAAAACGTGCTCTTCAGAAGTTGAATACTTGAATACTTATTTACAAATTTTAATTTTTATAATGCAGAAAAATTTGATATAGTAGTGCTATAAGGCTAAATGATTTCCATATATACTACTACAAGGGCTATAACCATTTCAAACAATTCTTAGCCAGTTCTTGAGCACCTTTTAATGATGGCAAGCTTAGTCTGGCTACAATTATTAAATTTTGGTCGCCACTATGCTATGATAGTAGTACAATAACAATTTCTGTAGTTAATATTTGCTGCAAAACGTGCTCTTCAGAAGTTGAATACTTGAATACTTATTTACAAATTTTAATTTTTATAATGCAGAAAAATTTGATATATTAGTGCTATAAGGTTAAATGATTTCCATATATACTACTACAAGGGCTATAACCATTGCAGACAATTCTTAGCCAGTTCTTGAGCACCTTTTAATGATGGCAAGCTTAGTCTGGCTACAATTATTATATTTTGGTCGCCACTAAGCTATGATAGTAGTACAATAACAATTTCTGTAGTTAATATTTGCTGCAAAACGTGCTCTTCAGAAGTTGAATACTTGAATACTTATTTACAAATTTTAATTTTTATAATGCAGAAAAATTTGATATAGTAGTGCTATAAGGTTAAATGATTTCCATATATACTACTACAAGGGCTATAACCATTGCAGACAATTCTTAGCCAGTTCTTGAGCACCTTATAATGATGGCAAGCTTAGTCTGGCTACAATTATTATATTTTGGTCGCCACTAAACTATAGTAGTAGTACAATAACAATTTTTCTAGTTAGTATTTGCTGAAAAACGTGCTATTCAGAAGTTTTAACGTACTAGAATACTAAACTTATGAATTTGAATTTTTTGGATGCACAAAAATTTGATATAGTAGTGCTATAAGGTTAAATGATTTCCATATATACTACTACAAGGGCTATAACCATTGCAGACAATTCTTAGCCAGTTCTTGAGCACCTTTTAATGATGGCAAGCTTAGTCTGGCTACAATTATTATACTTTGGTCGCCACTAAGCTATGATAGTAGTACAATAACAATTTCTGTAGTTAATATTTGCTGCAAAACGTGCTTTTCAGAAGTTAAATACTTGAATACTTATTTAGAAATTTTAATTTTTATAATGCAGAAAAATTTGATATAGTAGTGCTATAAGGTTAAATGATTTCCATATATACTACTACAAGGGCTATAACAATTGCAGACAATTCTTAGCCAGTTCTTGAGCATCTTTTAATGATGGCAAGCTTAGTCTGGCTACAATTATTATATTTTGGTAGCCACTAAGCTGTGATAGTAGTACGATAACAATCTCTGTAGTTAATATTTGCTGCAAAACGTGCTTTTCAGACGTTGAATACTTGAATACTTATTTACAAATTTTAATTTTTATAATGCAGAAAAATTTGATATAGTAGTGCTATAAGGTTAAATGATTTTTATATATACTACTACAAGGGCTATAACCATTGCAGACAATTCTTAGCCAGTTCTTGAGCACCTTTTAATGATGGCAAGCTTAGTCTGGCTACAATTATTATATTTTGGTCGCCACTAAGCTATGATAGTAGTACAATAACAATTTCTGTAGTTAATATTTGCTGCAAAACGTGCTTTTCAGACGTTGAATACTTGAATACTTATTTACAAATTTTAATTTTTATAATGCAGAAAAATTTGATATAGTAGTGCTATAAGGTTAAATGATTTTTATATATACTACTACAAGGGCTATAACCATTGCAGACAATTCTTAGCCAGTTCTTGAGCACCTTTTAATGATGGCAAGCTTAGTCTGGCTACAATTATTATATTTTGGTCGCCACTAAGCTATGATAGTAGTACAATAACAATTTCTGTAGTTAATATTTGCTGCAAAACGTGCTCTTCAGAAGTTGAATACTTGAATACTTATTTACAAATTTTAATTTTTATAATGCAGAAAAATTTGATATAGTAGTGCTATAAGGTTAAATGATTTCCATATATA
Source organism: Agriotes lineatus (assembly GCA_940337035.1). NCBI lineage: Eukaryota > Metazoa > Arthropoda > Insecta > Coleoptera > Elateridae > Agriotes > Agriotes lineatus. Next base: position 28,577 of record CALNHX010005212.1, read on the forward strand.
CTACTACAAGGGCTATAACAATTGCAGACAATTCTTAGCCAGTTCTTGAGCACCTTATAATGATGGCAAGCTTAGTCTGGCTACAATTATTATATTTTGGTCGCCACTAAACTATAGTAGTAGTACAATAACAATTTTTCTAGTTAGTATTTGCTGAAAAACGTGCTATTCAGAAGTTTTAACGTACTAGAATACTAAACTTATGAATTTGAATTTTTTGGATGCACAAAAATTTGATATAGTAGTGCTATAAGGTTAAATGATTTCCATATATACTACTACAAGGGCTATAACCATTGCAGACAATTCTTAGCCAGTTCTTGAGCACCTTTTAATGATGGCAAGCTTAGTCTGGCTACAATTATTATACTTTGGTCGCCACTAAGCTATGATAGTAGTACAATAACAATTTCTGTAGTTAATATTTGCTGCAAAACGTGCTTTTCAGAAGTTAAATACTTGAATACTTATTTAGAAATTTTAATTTTTATAATGCAGAAAAATTTGATATAGTAGTGCTATAAGGTTAAATGATTTCCATATATACTACTACAAGGGCTATAACAATTGCAGACAATTCTTAGCCAGTTCTTGAGCATCTTTTAATGATGGCAAGCTTAGTCTGGCTACAATTATTATATTTTGGTAGCCACTAAGCTGTGATAGTAGTACGATAACAATCTCTGTAGTTAATATTTGCTGCAAAACGTGCTTTTCAGACGTTGAATACTTGAATACTTATTTACAAATTTTAATTTTTATAATGCAGAAAAATTTGATATAGTAGTGCTATAAGGTTAAATGATTTTTATATATACTACTACAAGGGCTATAACCATTGCAGACAATTCTTAGCCAGTTCTTGAGCACCTTTTAATGATGGCAAGCTTAGTCTGGCTACAATTATTATATTTTGGTCGCCACTAAGCTATGATAGTAGTACAATAACAATTTCTGTAGTTAATATTTGCTGCAAAACGTGCTTTTCAGACGTTGAATACTTGAATACTTATTTAGAAATTTTAATTTTTATAATGCAGAAAAATTTGATATAGTAGTGCTATAAGGTTAAATGATTTCCATATATACTACTACAAGGGCTATAACCATTGCAGACAATTCTTAGCCAGTTCTTGAGCACCTTTTAATGATGGCAAGCTTAGTCTGGCTACAATTATTATATTTTGGTCGCCACTAAGCTATGATAGTAGTACAATAACAATTTCTGTAGTTAATATTTGCTGCAAAACGTGCTCTTCAGAAGTTGAATACTTGAATACTTATTTACAAATTTTAATTTTTATAATGCAGAAAAATTTGATATAGTAGTGCTATAAGGTTAAATGATTTCCATATATACTACTACAAGGGCTATAACCATTGCAGACAATTCTTAGCCAGTTCTTGAGCACCTTATAATGATGGCAAGCTTAGTCTGGCTACAATTATTATATTTTGGTCGCCACTAAACTATAGTAGTAGTACAATAACAATTTTTCTAGTTAGTATTTGCTGAAAAACGTGCTATTCAGAAGTTTTAACGTACTAGAATACTAAACTTATGAATTTGAATTTTTTGGATGCACAAAAATTTGATATAGTAGTGCTATAAGGTTAAATGATTTCCATATATACTACTACAAGGGCTATAACCATTGCAGACAATTCTTAGCCAGTTCTTGAGCACCTTTTAATGATGGCAAGCTTAGTCTGGCTACAATTATTATACTTTGGTCGCCACTAAGCTATGATAGTAGTACAATAACAATTTCTGTAGTTAATATTTGCTGCAAAACGTGCTTTTCAGACGTTGAATACTTGAATACTTATTTACAAATTTTAATTTTTATAATGCAGAAAAATTTGATATAGTAGTGCTATAAGGTTAAATGATTTCCATATATACTACTACAAGGGCTATAACCATTGCAGACAATTCTTAGCCAGTTCTTGAGCACCTTATAATGATGGCAAGCTTAGTCTGGCTACAATTATTATATTTTGGTCGCCACTAAACTATAGTAGTAGTACAACAACAAGTTTTCTAGTTAGTATTTGCTGAAAAACGTGCTATTCAGAAGTTTTAACGTACTAGAATACTAAACTTATGAATTTGAATTTTTTGGATGCACAAAAATTTGATATAGTAGTGCTATAAGGTTAAATGATTTCCATATATACTACTACAAGGGCTATAACCATTGCAGACAATTCTTAGCCAGTTCTTGAGCACCTTTTAATGATGGCAAGCTTAGTCTGGCTACAATTATTATACTTTGGTCGCCACTAAGCTATGATAGTAGTACAATAACAATTTCTGTAGTTAATATTTGCTGCAAAACGTGCTTTTCAGAAGTTAAATACTTGAATACTTATTTAGAAATTTTAATTTTTATAATGCAGAAAAATTTGATATAGTAGTGCTATAAGGTTAAATGATTTCCATATATACTACTACAAGGGCTATAACAATTGCAGACAATTCTTAGCCAGTTCTTGAGCATCTTTTAATGATGGCAAGCTTAGTCTGGCTACAATTATTATATTTTGGTAGCCACTAAGCTGTGATAGTAGTACGATAACAACCTCTGTAGTTAATATTTGCTGCAAAACGTGCTTTTCAGACGTTGAATACTTGAATACTTATTTACAAATTTTAATTTTTATAATGCAGAAAAATTTGATATAGTAGTGCTATAAGGTTAAATGATTTTTATATATACTACTACAAGGGCTATAACCATTGCAGACAATTCTTAGCCAGTTCTTGAGCACCTTTTAATGATGGCAAGCTTAGTCTGGCTACAATTATTATATTTTGGTCGCCACTAAGCTATGATAGTAGTACAATAACAATTTCTGTAGTTAATATTTGCTGCAAAACGTGCTTTTCAGACGTTGAATACTTGAATACTTATTTACAAATTTTAATTTTTATAATGCAGAAAAATTTGATATAGTAGTGCTATAAGGTTAAATGATTTTTATATATACTACTACAAGGGCTATAACCATTGCAGACAATTCTTAGCCAGTTCTTGAGCACCTTTTAATGATGGCAAGCTTAGTCTGGCTACAATTATTATATTTTGGTCGCCACTAAGCTATGATAGTAGTACAATAACAATTTCTGTAGTTAATATTTGCTGCAAAACGTGCTCTTCAGAAGTTGAATACTTGAATACTTATTTACAAATTTTAATTTTTATAATGCAGAAAAATTTGATATAGTAGTGCTATAAGGTTAAATGATTTCCATATATACTACTACAAGGGCTATAACAATTGCAGACAATTCTTAGCCAGTTCTTGAGCACCTTATAATGATGGCAAGCTTAGTCTGGCTACAATTATTATATTTTGGTCGCCACTAAACTATAGTAGTAGTACAATAACAATTTTTCTAGTTAGTATTTGCTGAAAAACGTGCTATTCAGAAGTTTTAACGTACTAGAATACTAAACTTATGAATTTGAATTTTTTGGATGCACAAAAATTTGATATAGTAGTGCTATAAGGTTAAATGATTTCCATATATACTACTACAAGGGCTATAACCATTGCAGACAATTCTTAGCCAGTTCTTGAGCACCTTTTAATGATGGCAAGCTTAGTCTGGCTACAATTATTATACTTTGGTCGCCACTAAGCTATGATAGTAGTACAATAACAATTTCTGTAGTTAATATTTGCTGCAAAACGTGCTTTTCAGAAGTTAAATACTTGAATACTTATTTAGAAATTTTAATTTTTATAATGCAGAAAAATTTGATATAGTAGTGCTATAAGGTTAAATGATTTCCATATATACTACTACAAGGGCTATAACAATTGCAGACAATTCTTAGCCAGTTCTTGAGCATCTTTTAATGATGGCAAGCTTAGTCTGGCTACAATTATTATATTTTGGTAGCCACTAAGCTGTGATAGTAGTACGATAACAATCTCTGTAGTTAATATTTGCTGCAAAACGTGCTTTTCAGACGTTGAATACTTGAATACTTATTTACAAATTTTAATTTTTATAATGCAGAAAAATTTGATATAGTAGTGCTATAAGGTTAAATGATTTTTATATATACTACTACAAGGGCTATAACCATTGCAGACAATTCTTAGCCAGTTCTTGAGCACCTTTTAATGATGGCAAGCTTAGTCTGGCTACAATTATTATATTTTGGTCGCCACTAAGCTATGATAGTAGTACAATAACAATTTCTGTAGTTAATATTTGCTGCAAAACGTGCTTTTCAGACGTTGAATACTTGAATACTTATTTAGAAATTTTAATTTTTATAATGCAGAAAAATTTGATATATTAGTGCTATAAGGTTAAATGATTTCCATATATACTACTACAAGGGCTATAACCATTGCAGACAATTCTTAGCCAGTTCTTGAGCACCTTTTAATGATGGCACGATTAGTCTGGCTACAATTATTATATTTTGGTCGCCACTAAACTATAGTAGTAGTACAATAACAATTTTTCTAGTTAGTATTTGCTGAAAAACGTGCTATTCAGAAGTTTTAACATACTTGAATACTAAACTTATGAATTTGAATTTTTTGGATGCACAAAAATTTGATATAGTAGTGCTATAAGGTTAAATGATTTCCATATATACTACTACAAGGGCTATAACCATTGCAGACAATTCTTAGCCAGTTCTTGAGCACCTTTTAATGATGGCACGATTAGTCTGGCTACAATTATTATATTTTGGTCGCCACTAAACTATAGTAGTAGTACAATAACAATTTTTCTAGTTAGTATTTGCTGCAAAACGTGCTATTCAGAAGTTTTAACGTACTTGAATACTAAACTATTGAATTTGAATTTTTTGGATGCACAAAAATTTGATATAGTAGTGCTATAAGGTTAAATGATTTCCATATATACTACTACAAGGGCTATAACCATTGCAGACAATTCTTAGCCAGTTCTTGAGCACCTTTTAATGATGACACGACAAGTCTGGCTACAATTATTATATTTTGGTCGCCACTAAACTATAGTAGTAGTACAATAACAATTTTTCTAGTTAGTATTTGCTGCAAAACGTGCTATTCAGAAGTTTTAACGTACTTGAATACTAAACTATTGAATTTGAATTTTTTGGATGCACAAAAATTTGATATAGTAGTGCTATAAGGTTAAATGATTTCCATATATACTACTACAAGGGCTATAACCATTGCAGACAATTCTTAGCCAGTTCTTGAGCATCTTATAATGATGGTAAGCTTAGTCTGGCTACAATTATTATATTTTGGTCGCCACTAAGCTATGATAGTAGTACAATAACAATTTCTGTAGTTAATATTTGTTGCAAAACGTGCTTTTAAGACGTTGAATACTTGAATACTTATTTACAAATTTTAATTTTTATAATGTAGAAAAATTTGATATAGTAGTGCTATAAGGTTAAATGATTTCCATATATACTACTACAAGGGCTATAACCATTGCAGACAATTCTTAACCAGTTCTTGAGCACCTTTTAATGATGGCAAGCTTAGTCTGGCTACAATTATTAAATTTTGGTCACCACTAAGCTGTGATGGTAGTACAATAACAATTTCTGTAGTTAATATTTGCTGCAAAACGTGCTTTTCAGACGTTGAATACTTGAATACTTATTTACAAATTTTAATTTTTATAATGCAGAAAAATTTGATATAGTAGTGCTATAAGGTTAAATGATTTCCATATATACTACTACAAGGGCTATAACCATGGCAGACAATTCTTAGCCAGTTCTTGAGCACATTTTAATGATGGAAAGATTAGTCTGGCTACAATTATTAAATTTTGGTCGCCACTAAGCTATGATAGTAGTACAATAACAATTTCTGTAGTTAATATTTGCTGCAAAACGTGCTCTTCAGAAGTTGAATACTTGAATACTTATTTACAAATTTTAATTTTTATAATGCAGAAAAATTTGATATAGTAGTGCTATAAGGCTAAATGATTTCCATATATACTACTACAAGGGCTATAACCATTTCAAACAATTCTTAGCCAGTTCTTGAGCACCTTTTAATGATGGCAAGCTTAGTCTGGCTACAATTATAAAATTTTGGTCGCCACTATGCTATGATAGTAGTACAATAACAATTTCTGTAGTTAATATTTGCTGCAAAACGTGCTCTTCAGAAGTTGAATACTTGAATACTTATTTACAAATTTTAATTTTTATAATGCAGAAAAATTTGATATAGTAGTGCTATAAGGTTAAATGATTTCCATATATACTACTACAAGGGCTATAACCATGGCAGACAATTCTTAGCCAGTTCTTGAGCACATTTTAATGATGGAAAGATTAGTCTGGCTACAATTATTATATTTTGGTCGCCACTAAGCTATGATAGTAGTACAATAACAATTTCTGTAGTTAATATTTGTTGCAAAACGTGCTTTTCAGACGTTGAATACTTGAATACTTATTTACAAATTTTAATTTTTATAATGCAGAAAAATTTGATATAGTAGTGCTATAAGGTTAAATGATTTCCATATATACTACTACAAGGGCTATAACCATGGCAGACAATTCTTAGCCAGTTCTTGAGCACATTTTAATGATGGAAAGATTAGTCTGGCTACAATTATTAAATTTTGGTCGCCACTAAGCTATGATAGTAGTACAATAACAATTTCTGTAGTTAATATTTGCTGCAAAATGTGCTTTTCAGGCGTTGAATACTTGAACACTTTTTTACAAATTTTAATTTTTATAATGCAGAAAAATTTGATATAGTAGTGATAAATGGTTAAATGATTTCCATATATACTACTACAAGGGCTATAACCATTGCAGACAATTCTTAGCCAGTTCTTAAGCCCCTTTTAATGATGGCAAGCTTAGTCTGGCTACAATTATTAAATTTTGGTCGCCACTAAGCTGTGATAGTAGTACCATAACAATTTCTGTAGTTAATATTTGCTGCAAAACGTGCTTTTCAGACGTTGAATACTTGAATACTTACTTACAAATTTTAATTTTTATAATGCAGAAAAATTTGATATAGTAGTGCTATAAGGTTAAATGATTTCCATATATACTACTACAAGGGCTATAACCATTGCAGACAATTCTTAGCCAGTTCTTGAGCACCTTTTAATGATGGCAAGCTTAGTCTGGCTACAATTATTATATTTTGGTCGCCACTAAGCTATGATAGTAGTACAATAACAATTTCTGTAGTTAATATTTGCTGCAAAATGTGCTTTTCAGACGTTGAATACTTGAACACTTTTTTACAAATTTTAATTTTTATAATGCAGAAAAATTTGATATAGTAGTGATAAATGGTTAAATGATTTCCATATATACTACTACAAGGGCTATAACCATTGCAGACAATTCTTAGCCAGTTCTTAAGCCCCTTTTAATGATGGCAAGCTTAGTCTGGCTACAATTATTAAATTTTGGTCGCCACTAAGCTGTGATAGTAGTACCATAACAATTTCTGTAGTTAATATTTGCTGCAAAACGTGCTTTTCAGAAATTGGATACTTGAATACTTATTTAGAAATTTTAATTTTTATAATGCAGAAAAATTTGATATAGTAGTGCTATAAGGTTAAATGATTTCCATATATACTACTACAAGGGCTATAACCATTGCAGACAATTCTTAGCCAGTTCTTGAGCACCTTTTAATGATGGCAAGCTTAGTCTGGCTACAATTATTATATTTTGGTCGCCACTAAGCTATGATAGTAGTACAATAACAATTTCTGTAGTTAATATTTGCTGCAAAACGTGCTTTTCAGAAATTGAATACTTGAATACTTATTTAGAAATATTAATTTTTATAATGCAGAAAAATTTGATATAGTAGTGCTATAAGGTTAAATGATTTTTGGTCGCCACTAAGCTATGATAGTAGTACAATAACAATTTCTGTAGTTAATATTTGTTGCAAAACGTGCTTTTAAGACGTTGAATACTTGAATACTTATTTACAAATTTTAATTTTTATAATGCAGAAAAATTTGATATAGTAGTGCTATAAGGATAAATGATTTCCATATATACTACTACAAGGGCTATAACCATTGCAGACAATTCTTAGCCAGTTCTTGAGCACCTTTTAATGATGGCAAGCTTAGTCTGGCTACAATTATTAAATTTTGGTCGCCACTAAGCTGTGATAGTAGTACAATAACAATTTCTGTAGTTAATATTTGCTGCAAAACGTGCTTTTCAGACGTTGAATACTTGAATACTTATTTACAAATTTTAATTTTTATAATGCAGAAAAATTTGATATAGTAGTGCTATAAGGTTAAATGATTTCCATATATACTACTACAAGGGCTATAACCATGGCAGACAATTCTTAACCAGTTCTTGAGCACCTTTTAATGATGGAAAGATTAGTCTGGCTACAATTATTAAATTTTGGTCGCCACTAAGCTATGATAGTAGTACAATAACAATTTCTGTAGTTAATATTTGCTGCAAAACGTGCTCTTCAGAAGTTGAATACTTGAATACTTATTTACAAATTTTAATTTTTATAATGCAGAAAAATTTGATATAGTAGTGATATATGGTTAAATGATTTCAAAATATACTACTACAAGGGCTATAACCATTGCAGACAATTCTTAGCCAGTTCTTGAGCATCTTTTAATAATGGCATGCTTTGCCTGGCTACCATTATTATAATTTGGTGGCCACTAAGCTATGAAGGTAGTACAATAACAATTTCTGTAGTTAGTACTTGCTGCAAAACCTGCTTTTCAGACGTTTTAACGTACTTGAATAATAAACTACTGAACTTAAATCTTTTGGATGCAGAAAAATTTGCTCTAGTAGTGATATATGGTTAAATGATTTCCATATATACCACTACAAGGGCTATAACCACTGCAGTCAATTCTTAGTCAGTTCTTGAGCACCTTTTAATGATGGGAAGCTTAGTCTGGCTACAATTATTATATTTTGGTCGCCACTAAGCTATGATAGTAGTACAATAACAATTTCTGTAGTTAGTATTTGCTGCAAAACGTGCTTTTCAGGAGTTTAACCGTACTTGAATACTAACTTAGAAAATTTTAATTTTTATGATGCAGAAAAATTTGATATAGTAGTAATATATGGTTAAATGATTTCAAAATATACTACTACAAGGGCTATAACAACTGCAGACAATTCTTAGCCAGGTCTTAAGCACCTTTTAGTGATGGCATGCTTAGTCTGGCTATAATTATTATATTTTGGTCGCCACTAAGCTATAATGGTAGTACAATAACAATTTCTGTTGTTAATATTTGCTGCAAAACTTGCTTTTCAGGCGTTCAAACGTACTTGAATACTAACTTAAAAATTTTTAATTTTTATGATGCAGAAAAAATTGATATAGTAGTGATATATGCTTAAATGATTTCAAAATATACTACTGCAAGGGCTATACCCACTGCAGACAATTGTTAGCCAGTTCTTGAGCACCTTTTAATAATGGAATGCTTGGTCTGGCTACCATTATTATATTTTAGTCTCCACTAAGCTATGATAGTAGTACAATAACAATTTCTGTAGATAATATTTGCTGCAAAACGTGTTCTGCAGACGTGTTAACGTACTTGAATACTAATGTACAAAATTTTAATTTTGATGATGTAGAAAAATTTCATATAGTAACGATATATAGTTAAATGATTTCAAAATATACTACTCCAAGGACTATAACCACTGCAGTCAATTCTTAGCCAGTTATTGAGCACCTGTTATGATGGCACGATTAGTCTGGCTACAATTATTATATTTTGGGCGCCACTAAACTATAGTAGTAGTACAATAACAATTTTTCTAGTTAGTATTTGCTGCAAAACGTGCTATTCAGAAGTTTTAACGTACTTGAATACTAAACTATTGAATTTGAATTTTTTGGATGCACAAAAATTTGATATAGTAGTGCTATGAGGTTAAATGATTTCCTTATATACTACTACAAGGGCTATAACCATTGCAGACAATTCTTAGCCAGTTCTTGAGCACCTTTTAATGATGGCAAGCTTAGTCTGGCTATAGGTAATTATTAAATTTTGGTCGCCACTAAGCTATGATAGTAGTACAATAACAATTTCTGTAGTTAATATTTGCTGCAAAACGTGCTTTTCAGACGTTGAATACTTGAATACTTATTTACAAATTTTAATTTTTATAATGCAGAAAAATTTGATATAGTAGTGATATATGGTTAAATGATTTCCATATATACTACTACAAGGGCTATAACCATTTCAGACAATTCTTAGCCAGTTCTTGAGCACCTTTTAATGATGGCAAGCTTAGTCTGGCTAAAATTATTATAATTTGGTCGCCACTAAGCTATGATAGTAGTACAATAACAATTTCTGTGGTTAACATTTGCTGCAAAACGTGCTTTTCAGTCGTTTTAACGTACTTGAATACTAAACTATTAAACTTGCATTAATTGGATGCAGAAAAATTTGATATAGTACTGCTATAAGGTTAAATGATTTCCATATATACTACTACAAGGGCTATAACCGCTACAGTCAATTCTTAGCCAGTTATTGAGCACCATTTAGTGATGGCACGCCTACACTGACTACAATTATTAAATTTTGTTCGCCATTACGCTATGATAGCTGTACAACAACAATTTCTGTAGTTAATATTTTTGCAAAACTTGCTTTTCAGACATTTAAACGTACTTAAATACTAAACTGTTGAACTTGAATTTTTTGGTTGCACAAGAATTTGATATAGTAGATGTAGTAGATATGGTTAAATAATTTCCAAATATACCAGTACAAAAGCTATAACCACTGCAGACAATCCCTAGCCAGTTATTGAGCACCTGTTAATGATGGCACGCTTTGTCTGGTTACAATTATTATATTTTGATCACCACTAAGTTTTAATAGTAGTACAATAACAATTTCTGTAGTTAATATTTGTTGCAAAACGTGCTTTTCAGACGTTTTAACGTACTTGAATACTAAACTATTGAACTTGAATTAATTGGATGCAGAAAAATTTGATATAGTAGATATAGTAGATATGGTTAAATAATTTCCAAATATATCAGTACAAAAGCTATAACCACTGCAGACAATCTCTAGCCAGTTATTGAGCACCTGTTAATGAGATCACGCTGAGTGTGGTTACAATTATTATATTTTGATCACCACTAAGTTTTTAATAGTAGTACAATAACAATTTCTGAAGTTAATATTTGCTGCAAAGCTTGCTTTTCAGACGTTGTAATTTACTCGAATACTAATGTACATAATTTAAATTTTTGTGATGCAGAAATTCTTTTAGATAAAAGTGATAATGGTTAAATGATTTTAAAATTTACTACTACAAGGGCTATAACCATTGCAGACAATTCTTAGCCAGTTCTTTAGCACCTTTTAACGATGGCACGATTAGTGTGGCTACAATTATAATATTTCGGGCGCCACTAAGCTATAATAGTAGTACAGTAACAATTTCTCTAGTTAGTATTTGCTGCAAAACGTGCTTTTCAGACGTTTTAACGTACTTTAATACTAAGCTATTGAACTTGAATTTTTTGGAAGCACAAAAATTTGATATAGTAGTGATATATGGTTAAATGATTTCAAAATATACTACTACATGGGCTAAACCACTGCAGTCAATTCTTGGCCAGTTATTGAGCTCCTGTTAATGATGGCACGGTTAGTATGGCTTCAATTATTATATTTTCGTCGCCACCCAGCTATGATGGTAGTACAATAATGTGCCCCTTTTTTATAACTGACCTTGGATGGCTCACACGTCTCCGACTAGCTCAATGTACGGTTTTTATTAGGGTTTAACCAATGTGGGCTTTTTAGTTCGCTTCACTTTCACATAAAGATAATAGTTCATTAATCAACAGAAATGGGCGCCATAACTTTATTATAAAGTGTTAATTTTAAGATGTTTACAATAATTGGGTATTCTTTCTTACAATTCACTGATTATATGTTATTTGTTAAGGTTTATGCCTTTTTAATTTTAACAAATGTTATGCAATTCCTTACTAATCCTAATTTACCCTGACAAGTTAGAATTTGTTCTAATTAAACGTCTTTATTAATTAATCTATAAGTATCCAGGAGATTTCTTATACATATTTAACTAATAACCTCTGAGTAGTAAGATGAAAATATAAAGAGCTCTCTACACCCTCGTATTTCTCATTCGAATTCCTTAATCACAATTAATGATCGGTGTTTAGTTTAGCTGATATCATTCCAGGGAGTATAAGAAAAATCCCGTATGATCAAAAGCTTGTTATTTGACAAGTGATTGAGATACTAACTTGACAGCTGCAAACCAATTCAAGTCCCATTCAGGATCAACCTAGGTAAGTAACAATTCTTTTACTTTGAAACTAATCTGTTATCGATTATCATTAAGGCTTATGCCCTTATTTAACTATATTCAAGCTATGACGTTGGTCTAATTCTAATTAACAATATCTAATTCTTTCAGGATTAACATACGGTTAATGCAGAGAACCATTGAATTCGGACCTCTTCATCTTCCAATATCAACAGAGAAGAACCCTTCATATAACCAAAGAAATGGTCTTTGACTGGTGAGTGATTTCCTAACTTGTTAGCAGTTTCTAACTAAGTTCTCCTTTCTCTCCTTATCAACTTGGAGCACATCAATACCCTCTTCTATGGTGAAGATATAATCAACCAGGAGATGCGAACTAGTGAAAAAGCCTAAGAGCTGGTAGCTATCGAGGAGTCTCTAAGAGCTGAATAAAGGAAAACCCTCTATTATGATTTGTATGTATTAGCTTGTTAGTTACCTACCAGTTAAGTAATAACTGCCCTTTTCAGAAAGAAAATGTTTGTGTGATTTATACTGCCTGAAAAAATATTGTTTTAATAATATGCTGGATTAAGTAAATAAAGCCTTACTATTGTCTGCGTGTATCCTTTTTAAGCTAGGACTTTTAATTTGCTTCGCTTCTACACAGAGAAGCGTCCTTTTGCTTTTTCAACCAAAAAGGAAGTAGCAAATTTTGTTATTTATTGTTTTTAATAATTTAACCATGAGCCTTCTATTACGTCTGCTTTAGATTTATAAAAAGGGTAGGCAACCCCTTATACTGTTAATGCACTTTAAGTTGCCTATCTATTAAGTTTAACTAATACCAAACGGTATCATTGTAGAAGCTAAGATATGTACTGCTACAATAACAATTTCTGTAGTTAGTATTTGCTGCATAATGTCCTTTTCAGACGTTCTAACGTACTTGAATACTAAACTACTGAACTTGAATTTTTTGGATGCAGAATAATTTGATATAGTAGTGATATATGGTTAAATAATTTCAAAATTTACTACTACAAGGGCTATAACCACTGCAGTCAATTCTTAGCCAGTTATTGAGCACCTGTTAATGATGGCACGTTTAGTCTGGCAACAATTATAATATTTTCGTCGCCACAATGCTATGATAGTAGTACAATAACAATTTCTGTAGTTAGTATTTGCTGGAAAACGTGCTTTTCAGGAGCTTACCCGTACTTGAATACCAACTTAGAAAATTTTAATTTTTATGCTGCAGAAAAATTTGATATAGTAGTAATATATGGTTAAATGATTTCAAAATATACTACTACCAGGGCTATAACAACTGCAGACAATTCTTAGCCAGTTCTTAAGCACCTTTTAATGATGGCACGCTTAGTCTGGCTAAAATTATTATATTTTGGTCGCCACTAAGCTATGATAGTAGTACAATAACAATTTATGTGGTTAACATTTGCTGCAAAACGTGCTTTTCAGTCGTTTTAACGTAGTTGTATACTAAACTATTAAACCTGAATTTTTTGGATACAGAAAAATTTGATATAGTACTGCTATAAGGTTAAATGATTTCCATATATACTACTACAAGGGCTATAACCGCTACAGTCAATTCTTAGCCAGTTATTGAGCACCATTTAGTGATGGCACGACTACACTGACTACAATTATTAAATTTTGTTCGCCATTACGCTATGATAGCTGTACAACAACAATTTCTGTAATTAATATTTTTGCAAAACTTGCTTTTCAGACGTTTTAACGTACTTAAATACTAAACTATTGAACTTGAATTTTGTGGTTGCAGAAGAATTTGATATAGTAGATATAGTAGATATGGTTAAATAATTTCCAAATATACCACTACAAAGGCTATAACCACTGCAGACAATCCCTAGCCAGTTATTGAGCACCTGTTAATGATGGCACGCTTAGTCTGGTTACAATTATTATATTTTGATCACCACTAGGCTATGATAGTAGTACAATAACAATTTAATGATGGCATGTTTAGTCTGGCTACAATTATTATAATTTGGTCGCCACCAAGCTATGACAGTAGGACAATAACTATTTCTGTAGTTAATATTTGCTGCAGGACGTGCTTTTCTGGCGTTTAAACGTACTTGAATATTAACATAGAAAATTTTAATTTTTATGATGCAGAAAAATTTGATATAGTAGTGATATATGGTTAAATGATATACTACTACAAGGGCTACAACCACAGCAGTCAATTCTTAGCCTGGTATTGAGCACCTGTTAATGATGGCACGCTTAGTCTGGCAACAATTATTATATTTCCGTTGCCACTAAGCTATGATAGTAGTACAATAACAATTTCTGTAGTTAATATTTGGTGCAAAACGTGCTTTTCAGGCGTTTACATGTACTTGTATACTAACTTAGAAAATTTTAATTTTTATGATGCAGAAAAATTTGATATAGTAGTGATATATGGTTAAATGATATACTACTACAAGGGCTACAACCACAGCAGTCAATTCTTAGCCTGGTATTGAGCACCTGTTAATGATGGCACGCTTAGTCTGGCAACAATTATTATATTTCCGTTGCCACTAAGCTATGATAGTAGTACAATAACAATTTCTGTAGTTAATATTTGGTGCAAAACGTGCTTTTCAGGCGTTTACATGTACTTGAATACTAACTTAGAAAATTTTAATTTTTATGATGCAGAAAAATTAATTTAGTAGTGATATATGGTTAAATGATTGCAAAATATACTACTGCAAGGGCTATAATCACAGCAGACAATTCTTAGCCAGTTCTTAAGCACCTTTCAATGATGGCTTAGTCTGGCTATAATTATTATATTTTGGTCGCCACTAAGCTATGATAGTAGTACAATAACAATTTCTGTAGTTAATATTGGGTGCAAAACGTGCTTTTCAGGCGTTTACATGTACTTGTATACTAACTTAGAAAATTTTAATTTTTATGATGCAGAAAAATTTGATATAGTAGTGATATATGGTTAAATGATATCAAAATATACTACTACAAGGGCTACAACCACTGCAGTCAATTCTTAGCCTGGTATTGAGCACCTGTTAATGATGGCACGCTTAGTCTGGCAACAATTATTATATTTTGGTCTTCACTAAGCTATGATAGTAGTACAATAACAATTTCTGTAGTTAATATTGGGTGCAAAACGTGCTTTTCAGGCGTTTACTTGTACTTGAATACTAACTTAGAAAATTTTAATTTTTATGGTGCAAAAAAATTTGATATAGTAGTGATATATTTAAATGATCGCAAAATATACTACTACAAGGGCTATAACCACTGCAGAAAATGCTTAGCCAGTTCTTAAGCACCTTTTAATGATGGCATGTTTAGTCTGGCTACAGTTATTATATTTTGGTCGCCACCAAGCTATGACAGTAGTACAATAACTATTTCTGTAGTTAATATTTGCTGCAAGACCTGCTTTTCTGGCGTTTAAACGTACTTGAATATTAACATAGAAAATTTTAATTTTTATGATGCAGAAAAATTTGATATAGTAGTGTTATATGGTTAAATGATATCAGAATATACTACTACAAGGGTTACAACCACTGCAGTCAATTCTTAGCCTGGTATTGAGCACCTGTTAATGATGGCACGCTTAGTCTGGCAACAATTATTATATTTTCGTTGCCACTAAGCTATGATAGTAGTACAATAACAATTTCTGTAGTTGCTATTTGGTGCAAAACGTGCTTTTCAGGCGTTTACACGTACTTGAATACTAACTTAGAAAATTTTAATTTATATGATGCAGAAAAATTAATTTAGTAGTGATATATTGTTAAATGATTGCAAAATATACTACTACAAGGGCTACAACCACTGCAGTCAATTCTTAGCCAGGTAATGAGCACCTGTTAATGATGGCACGCCTTGTCTGGCAACAATTATTATATTTTGGTCATCACTAAGCTATGATAGTAGTACAATAACAATTTCTGTAGTTAATATTGGGTGCAAAACGTGCTTTTCAGGCGTTTAGTTGTACTTGAATACTAACTTAGAAAATTTAAATTTTTATGATGCAAACAAATTTGATATAGTAGTGATATATTTAAATGATTGCAAAATATACTACTACAAGGGCTATAACCACTGCAGACAATTCTTAGCCAGTTCTTAAGCACCTTTTAATGATGGCATGTTTAGTCTGGCTACAATTATTATATTTTGGTCGCCACCAAGCTATGACAGTAGTACAATAACTATTTCTGTAGTTAATATTTGCTGCAAGACGTGCTTTTCTGGCTTTTAAACGTACTTGAATATTAACATAGAAAATTTAAATTTTTATGATGCAGAAAAATTTGATATTGTAGTGTTATATGGTTAAATGTTATCAAAATATACTACTACAAGGGCTACAACCACTGCAGTCAATTCTTAGCCTGGTATTGAGCACCTGTTAATGATGGCACGCTTAGTCTGGCAACAATTATTATATTTTCGTTGCCACTAAGCTATGATAGTAGTACAATAACAATTTCTGTAGTTAATATTTGGTGCAAAACGTGCTTTTTAGGCGTTTACACGTACTTGAATACTAACTTAGAAAATTTTAATTTTTATGATGCAAAAAAATTTGATATAGTAGTGATATATGGTTAAATGATATCAAAATATTCTACTACAAGGGCTACAACCACTGCAGTCAATTCTTAGTCTGGCAACAATTATTATATTTTGGTCTTCACTAAGCTATGATAGTAGTACAATAACAATTTCTGTAGCTAATATTGGGTGCAAAACGTGCTTTTCAGGCGTTTACTTGTACTTGAATACTAACTTAGAAAATTTTAATTTTTATGATGCAAAAAAATTTGATATAGTAGTGATATATTTAAATGATTGCAAAATATACTACTACAAGGGCTATAACCACTGCAGAAAATGCTTAGCCAGTTCTTAAGCACCTTTTAATGATGGCATGTATAGTCTGGCTACAATTATTATATTTTGGTCGCCACCAAGCTATGACAGTAGTACAATAGTTAATATTTGCGGCAAGACGTGCTTTTCTGGCGTTTAAACGTACTTGAATATTAACATAGAAAATTTTAATTTTTATGATGCAGAAAAATTTGATATAGTAGTGATATATGGGCTACAACCACTGCAGTCAATTCTTAGACTGGTATTGAGCACCTGTTAATGATGGCACGCTTAGTCTGGCAACAATTATTATATTTTGGTCGCCACTAAGCTATGATAGTAGTACAATAATAATTTCTGTAGTTAGTATTAGATATAGTAGTGATATATAGTAAAATAATTTCCAAATATACCACTGCAAAGGCTATAACCACTAAAGACAATCCTTAGCCAGTTATTGAGCACCTGTTAATGATGGCTCGCTTAGTCTGGCAACAATTACTATATTTTGTTCGCCACTAAGCTATGATAGTAGTACAATAACTATTTCTGTATTTAATATATGCTGCAAAACCTGCTTCTCAAGCGTTTACACGTACTTGAATACTAACTTAGAAAATTTTAATTTTTATGATGCAGAAAAATTTGATATAGTAGTGATATATGGTTAAATGAGTTCAAAATATACTACTACAAGGGCTATAACCACTGCAGACAATTCTTAGCCAGTTCTTGAGCACCTTTTAATAATGGGATGCTTAGTCGTTCTACAATTATGATACTTTGGTCGCCACTAAGCTATGATAGTAGTACAATAACAACTTCTGTAGCTAATAATTGCTGCAAAACGTGCTTTACAGACTTTTTAATGTACTTGAATACTAAACTACCAAGCATGAACTTTTTGCAGGCAGACAAATTTGATATAGTTGTGATAGACGTTTAAATTATTTCAAAATATAGTATTACAAGGGCTATAAATGCTGCAGTCAATTCTTAGCCAGTTATTGAGCACCTGTTAAAGATGGCACGCTTAGTCTGGCAACAATTATAATATTTTGGTCGCCACTAAGCTATGATAGTAATACAATAACAATGGCTGTAGTTAGTATTTGCTGAAAAACGTGCTTTTCAGACGTTTTAACGTACTTGAATAACAAACTATTGAACTTGAATTTTTTGGATGCAGAAAAATCTGATGTATTAGTGATATACTAGCTACCAGTGAGACAAATGTCTCATTTAATAAAACAAAAAAAACCGTTTTTCAAATAGAACGCGTATTAAATAAAAACAATAATATTTTTTAGAATCACGTGATTGAAATTCGGTTCCTGACCTGACATTACCATTCGAAACATATAACTTTAATAACTTTTTTCTCTATCTCTTACGGTTTGGCTGCTGAAACAGCGTCCCGGACGGACCAGCGTCCCGCACGAACGGAAATCACGTGATTTCTCGAAAACCGGAAATGCCACGTGACTGAAATTCGGTTCCTGACCTGGTATGACCATTCCAAACATATAACTTTCATAACTTAGTGATATATGGTTAAATAATTTCCAAATTACATATGCAAAGGCTATAACCACTGAAGACAATCCTTAGCCAGTTATTGAGCACCTGTTAATGATGGCTCGCTTAGTCTGGCAACAATTATTATATCTTGTTCGCCACTAAGTTATGATAGTAGTACAATAACAATTTCTGCAGTTAATCATTGCTGAAAAAACGTGCTTTTCAGGCGTTTACACGTACTTGAATACTAACTTTAAAAAAAATTATTTTTATGATGCAGAAAAATTTAATATAGTAGTGATATATGGTTAAATGATTGCAAAATATACTCCTACAAGGGCTATAACCACTGCAGTCAATTCTTAGCCAGTTATTGAGCACTTGTTAATGATGGCACGCTTATTCTGGCAAAAATTATTATATTTTGGTCGCCACTAAGCTATGGTAGTAGTACAATAACTATGTCTGTATTTAATATATGCTGCAAAACCTGCTTCTCAGGCGTTTACACGTACTTGAATACTAACTTAGAATATTTTAATTTTTATGATGCAGAAAAATTTGATATAGTAGTGATATATGGTTAAATGATTTCAAAATATACTACTACAAAGGCTATAACCACTGCAGACAATTCTTAGCCAGTTCTTGAGCACCTTTTAATAATGGGATGCTTAGTCTTTCTACAATTATGATATTTTGGTCGCCACTAAGCTATGATAGTAGTACAATAGCAACTTCTGTAGCTAATAATTGCTGCAAAACGTGCTTTACAGACTTTTTAATGTTCTTGAATACTAAACTACTAAGATTGAACTTTTAGCAGGCAGAAAAACATGATATAGTTGTGATAGACGTTTAAATTATTTCAAAATATAGTATCACAAGGGCTATAAATGCTGCAGTCAATTCTTAGCCAGTTATTGAGCACCTGTTAAAGATGGCACGCTTAGTCTGGCAACAATTATAATATTTTGGTCGCCACTAAGCTATGATAGTAATACAATAACAATGGCTGTAGTTGGTATCTGCTAAAAAACGTGCTTTTCAGACGTTTTAACGTACTTGAATAACGAACTATTGAACTTGAATTTTTTGGATGCAGAAAAATTTGATATAGTAGTGATATATGGTTAAATTATTTCAAAATATACTACTACAAGGGCTATAACCACAGCAGACAATTCTTAGCCAGTTCTTGAGCATCTTTTTAATGATGGCATACTTAGTCTGGCTAAAGTTATTATATTCTGGTCGCCATTAAGCTATAATAGTAGTACAACAACAATTTCGGTAGTTAGTAATTGCTGCAAAACGTGCTTTTCAGACGTTTTAACGTACTTTAATACTAACTTACAAAATTTTAATTTTTATGATGCAGAAAAATTTGATATAGTAGTGATATGTGGTTAAACGATTTCAAACTATACTACTACAAGGGCTATAACCACTGCAGACAATTCTTAGCCAGTTCTTGAGCACCTTTTAATGATGGCATGCATAGTCTGGCTTTAATTATTATATTTTGGTCGCCACTAAACTATGATAGTAGTACAATAACAATTTCTGTAGTTAATATTTGCTGCAAAACGTGCTTTTCATGAGTTTTATCCTACTTGAATACTAAACTACTAAACTTGAATTTTTTTGGATGCAGAAGAATTTGATATAGTAGTGATATATGGTTAAATAATTTCAAAATATTTCACTACAAAGGCTATAACCACTGAAGACAATTCCTAGCCAGTTATTGAGCACCTGTTAATGATGGCTCGCTTAGTCTGGCTACAATTATTATATTTTGGTCTCCACTACTCTATAATAGAAGTACAATAACAATTTCTGTAGTTAATATTTGCTGCAAAACGTGCTCTTTAGACGATTTAACGTACTTGAATACTAAACTATTAAACTTGAATTTTATAAATGCACTAATATGATATATTAGTGATATATGGTTAAATGATTTCATAATATACTACTACAAGGGCTATAACCACTGCAGACAAATCTTAACCAGTTTTTGAGCACCTTTTAATGATCGCACGCTTAGTCTAGCTGCAATTATCATACTTCGGTCTCCACTAAGCTATGATAGTTGTACAATAACAATTTCTGTAGTTAATATTTGCTACAAAACGTGGTTTTCAGAGGTTTTATCGTACTTGAATACTAACTCACAAAATTTTAATTTTTATGATGCAGAAAAATTTGATATAGTAGTGATATATGGTTAAATTATTTCAAAATATACTACTACAAGGGCTATAACCCCTGCAGACAATTCTTAGCCAGTTCTTTAGCACCTGTTAATGATGGCAGGCTTAAGCTGGCTGCAGTTATTATATTTTGGTCGCCACTAAGCTATGATAGCAGTACAATAACAATTTCGGTAGTTAATATTTGCTGCAAGACGTGCTTTTCAGACTTTTAACGTACTTGAATACTAAACTACTAAACCTGAACTTTTTGGATGCAAAAAAATTTGATCTAGTAGTGATATTAGGTTAAATGATTACCATATAATATACTACTGCAAGGGCTATAACCACTGCAGTCAATTCTTAGCCAGTTACTGAGCACCTGTTAATGATGGCATGCTTAGTCTGGCTATAATTATTATATTTTGGTCGCACTAAGCTATGATAGTAGTACAATAACAATTTGTGTAGTTAATATTTGCTGCAAGACGTGCCTCAGACGTTTTAACGTACTTGAATAAGAAACTATTAAACTTGAATTTTTTGGATGCAGAAGAATTTGATCTAGTAGTGATATATGGTTAAATGATTACCATATAAATTACTACAAGGGCTATAACTACTGAAGTCAATTCTTAGCCAGTTATTGAGCACCTGTTAATGATGGCACCCTTAGTTTGTCTACAATTATTATATTTTGGTCGCCACTAAGCTATGATAGTAGTACAATAACAATTTCTGTAGTTAGTATTTGCTACAAAAGGTTATTTTCAGACGTTTTAACGTACCTACTTGAATACTAACTTACAACATTTTTATTTTTATGATGCAGAAAAATTTGATATATTCATGATATATGGTTAAATGATTTCAAACTACACTACTACAAGGGCTGTAACCACTGCAGACAATTCTTAACCGGTTCTTGAGCACCTGTTAATAATGGAATGCATAGTCTGGCTGCAGTTATTATATTTTGGTCGCCACTAAGCTATGATAGTAGTACAATAATAATTTCGGTGGTTAATATTTGCTGCTAGACGTGCTTTACAGACGTTTTATGGTACTTGAATACTAAACTATTAAACTTGAATCTTTTGAATACAGAAGAATTTGATATAGTAGTGATATATGGTTAAATGATTTCAAAATACACTACTACAAGGGCTGCAACCACTGCAGACAATTCTTAGCCGATTCTTGAGCACCTGTTAATAATGGCATGCTTAGTCTGGCTGCAATTATTATATTTTGGTCGCCACTAAGCTATGATAGCAGTACAATAATAATTTCGGTAGTTAATATTTGCTGCAAGACGTGCTTTTTAGACGTTTTAACGTACTTGAATACTAAACTACTAAACTTGAATTTTTTGGATGCAGAAGAATTTGATATAGAAGTGATATATGGTTAAATGATTTCACTTGAACTTGAACTCGCAGCACAAGACCGTCGATGTTGACGCTACGATATTCAATCGCGAACTTTTGTTGATGATAACGCGACTTCGAGGTTGTCGTCCTATTTACAATCTGTGTTACTTATTTAAATTGCACGCGTTATAGTAGTTCGTTAAATTTTTGAAGGCCCTAGGGCCGAGTATCGCAATGTTCCCGCAAACCTCATTCATCAATGCTACAGGTCTTTATTACGACATAAATTCACAACAATACTTACCACCAAACCAAACTCCAATACAACAAAATAATTATCAGTCCGCCCAACAGCAGCTCCAACAACCACAAGTAAGTTTATTTGCACATCCGTTATCGCAGCAAACAAATTATTCCACAACTCCGCAAATATATCAACCTATAAATTCACAAAACCTATCTAATTATCAAATCGAACCAATGCAAACAGAAGCAGAATGGAAAAAAGTTGAATATAAAAAGAGAACATATTCCAGTCAAGAGGCAAGCATCAGCACAAAAAAACAAATAATTTCACCAAATTATTGGTTAAACAAGCCTACTCCTACTAAAAACTCTTTTGAAAAGCTACCAAACGACAAGGATTCAGAAAACGAATCATCGGCTACACCCCCTAAACCAATAAAAGCTCCCCCAATTTTTGTAAGTGGGGTACAAAACATAGCCCCTTTGCAAGAATTGCTAAATACGATAACCTCTAACGAATATACCTTAAAAGTTTTAAATAATGATCAAGTTAAAATACAAGTAAATAAATCAGAAAAATATCTCGTAGTTATGGATGAACTACTGAAGAAAGGTTCACAGTGCTATACCTACCAAATGAAAGATAAAAGAAGTTTTAAAGTCGTTTTAAAAGGGCTACACCCATCCACAGATATTAATGATATTAAAAAAGAAATCGGAGAGAAAGGTCATAAGGTACTTCGAATCAATAATATTCAAAGAACTCAACAAGGAGATATCAAAAATTTAAAAATTCCGACATCATCCTTCTTTATAGAACTACAGCAGCAGGATAATAATAAGGACATCTACAACATTCAATATCTACAACATACATCTATCAACTTCGAACAACCTTATAAAAAGCGTGACATTCCCCAATGCATAAAATGCCAAGCGTTCGGCCACACCAAAAATTATTGCTACAGAAAACCTAAATGCGTCAAGTGTGCAGGTGATCATCTGACCAGTGAATGCACATGGTTATAAAAAAGAAAGGAAGTGGTGTGCTGTAACTGTAAAGGTAACCACCCCGCTAGTTATAAGGGATGTAGTGTCCGGAAACAACTACAGCGGAAGTTGTATCCTACCCTTAGAGATAAAAAACTGATGGGAAGACTAAGTCAGCCGTTGCCAGTCCCAGCTACGATCCAAAATACTATTCCTCAGGTAAATCCTTCACAACCACAAACTGCTAGTTCATACGCACAAAAAGTACAAAGTAATCCAAATAATCTAGCACAAACTAGTTCCCAACAGTTTCAGCTCACTCAACCTAATGATCGTATCACTAAAATTGAGGAAATTGTACAGAAATTATCAGAAAGAATAGACACGTTGTTAAACATTGTTACTGCGCTTTTAGCTAAGACTAACAATGGCTAATTTAATAAAAATAGGAGTCTGGAACGCTAACGGCTTGGCTCAAGGAAGCCAAGAATTAAAAACATTTTTAATGCTACAAAACTTGGATGTTATGTTTATCTCTGAAACCCATTTTACACAAAAGAGTTATTTACGTATACCAGGGTTCTCCATATACGACACCGCACACCCTGATGGCAAAGCCCATGGAGGCACCACTATAATAATAAAAAAACTCTATAAAACACCACGCAAATGAAAGTTTCTCAGAAGACTTTTTACAAGCGACTACCGTCACAATACAAGACGATGTTGAACCTATTGTATTATCAGCTGTGTATTCTCCACCAAAGCACATCATCAAAAAGGAACAATACCTACAATATTTTCAAACGTTGGGAAACCGATTCATCAGCGGAGGCGACTTCAACGCTAAACATCCTTGGTGGGGTTCTAGAAGAAATGTACCAACGCTAAAAGGAAAGCAGTTATATCTAGCCATGCAATGCAAAAATTTAACACCACTGTCAACGGGTGAACCAACATATTGGCCAGCAGATAGACGAAGAGTACCTGACGTCATCGACTTCTGTATAACGAAAGGTATACCCGCTACACACTTAGATATAAAATCAAATTTAGACCTATCATCCGATCACTCCCCCTTAATTGTTACTCTGAGCGCAAACATTATACAAAAACCCAAACCTCCTAGACTGCATACTAATAAAACAAACTGGGAGCTATTTAGAGACATAATGAATAATTATCACTTTAATCCATCTCTTAAAAATAAAAACGAATTAGATATAGCAATAGACACGCTGACACAAACTATACAAGAAGCCGCATGGGAAGCCACTCCTTTAGAAGATGTTAAAATGCAGCAAAAAACCTGCACAGACAATGTTAAAACAAAAATACTAGAAAAAAGAAAATTAAGAAAACAGTGGCAACAAACAAGATCCCCGCGTGATAAAACGAAATTGAATAAAGCGACAAAAGAACTAAAACAAATTCTAGAAGAAGAAAGAAATACGCACATACAAAAATATCTACAAGGACCATCGGCCACTAAGGATACAAACTACTCATTGTGGCAGGCAACTAAAAACATCAAACAACCTCAACAGTACAAGCCTGCATTGAAACTCGCTCACGGCAAGTGGGCCAGAACAAGTAAAGAAAAAGCTGAAGCTTTTTCAGAGCATCTAGAAATAGTATATTACATACCGAGGTGGAAAGTGTTTCATTCCTGTCGAGAGATTAGGTAGTTAACCGAGACGCGTAGCGTCGAGGTCAACTTTATCTCGAGACAGGAATGAAACTTTTCACCGAGGTTTGTATACTATTTTACTCACAATCATATTTTATTTAATTAGGTAAGTTTCAAATAATACCTATTTATATCGCAGTTTAATAAGTCACTTTAACAAAGAAACCTGTGACGCTGCTGCTAAGTAACATGACTAGTTGATTTTGACAGTTCAGTAATTATTATTGTCAAGTCTGTTTGCAGCTTCTGTAATAATTAATTTTTAACGTTATTTCCTCAAAAATGTCTGATAGTGAGTTAGAGTGCACTCCTCCAGAATTGCGAGAATGTGCACAAAGAGCTACTGAAGGCTTGCTTCCCGAAAAAAGCAGAACGAGGTATGAAAAAACCTACGAAGCATACGTTACATGGTGTGTCACTAAAGGTGTACAGAATAATGGTTCTGAAACGGTTCTCCTTGCATATTTTTCTGAATTGGCTAAACAGAATAAAGCTTCTACATTATGGTCAAGATATTCAATGCTGCGAATGATATTGAATGTTAGACATAATGTTGATATCAGTAAATTTGCTAGATTGAGAGCATTTTTGAAAAGGCAGAATGTTGGTTATAAGGCTAAAAAGTCGAGCGTATTTTCTCAAACCGACATTGATAAATTCCTAAACGATGCACCTACAGAATATCTCCCTCAAAAGGTAAAATTTGTATTTCGTTTGTGAATATTAATAATATGAACAAAACATTTTTAGGTTGCTTTGATTATTGGTGTTTCTGGAGCGTGCAGGTCTGACGAATTATTGAAAATGAAAGATGGGGACATAAATATTTTAGAAAGTCGAATAGTAATAGTAATTCCTGTTACAAAAACATATTGCTCCCGTTCATTTGTGATAACAAAACCAGAATGGATAGATATAATAAAACAATACCATGATCTTCGTAAGAACGTTAAAAATGATCGATTTTTTTTACAAATGAGGTTTGGTAAGATTACAGAGCAGCCGTTTGGGCATAATGCCATCGGAAGTTTCCCAAAGAAAATAGCAATTTATCTAAAGCTAGAAAATGTTAACACTTTTACTGGACACTGTTTGCGACGTACATCGGCAACGTTACTAGCAAATACTGGAGGAGATATTCTTCAGTTAAAAAAATTAGGAGGATGGAAATCCAGTACAGTAGCTGAGGGGTACGTGGAAAACTCTTTAAACGGACAATTAAAAATTGCTAACATGATATCTCAAACTACTCATGTACAAAATCAAGAAACATCAGCTATGACTCCTTTACCTACAACAGAAACATCACAATATAATTTTAAACAACAACATGGTCTGACTCTCACAATTAACAGTAAAGAAAACTCGAATGTGACTGTTAATATTTATAATTCGTATCCTAAAAGCGAGTAGGATACTTTTCATATAGTTCTGATGTATTTCTTTTTATTGCTTTTTGTTTGGTTGCATATCTAGTCGAAAAATACGTAGATATTATTAAGCTGTTCAATTAATAAAGGATTTTCTATTAGCAATCGTTTTATTGAAATTTAATTTACCAAATGACAGTGACATTTTATAGGTAAAAAAGTGACGTTTAGTTAGCCGGGAAAATCTTTCCCGGCTAGCTGGGAAAGTAAAGTAAACAATGGCTCGATTTCCTACTGTTTTGAAGGTTAGAAACCTACCTATTATTAACCGATTGTGAGTAAAAACATTTACACCTCATCCTAAACTAATACCGGTAGAAGAAGAAGAACAAATCCACAATTTTCTTGAGTCTCCCATTCAAATGGAATTTCCGGTCAAGAAGATAAAAACAAGGGAAGTGAAACAATTAATAGCCAATGATCTAAATGAAAAAAAGGCACCGGGATGGGACCTAATCACAGGCAAAATACTTAAGGAACTCCCAGATAATACTGTACGCAATATAACCTCACTTTTCAATGCGGCTATAAGATTAGAATATTTTCCAGCATATTGGAAAATAGCCCAAATTATCCTCATAGCCAAGCCTGGTAAAGACCCAGAAAATGTAGCCTCTTATAGACCTATAAGCCTGTTGCCAGTCTTGTCAAAAGTGCTTGAAAAGTTATTACTTAAAAGAATTAAACCAATATTAGATAAACGACACTTAATCCCTGAACATCAATTCGGATTTAGGAATCAGCATGGAACCATAGAGCAAGTGCACCGTGTAGTTAGACAAATAAATTCTGATATAGAAGAAGGTAGATTTTGCTCAGCTATTTTCATCGACGTGTCGTAAGCCTTTGACAAGGTTTGGCATCCAGGAATTCTATAAACATCAATTACCGAACGACATATTTAACCTCCTGAAATTTTATTTAGAAGACAGATGCTTCTGTACCAAGTATGAAGACGAACAGACTAGCCTAAAACCTATAAAATCGGGTGTGCCACAAGAGAGCATCCTAGGACCAATCATGTACTTACTTTATACAGCTGATCTACCATTGCACCAAAATACAGTCGTGGCAACATATGCAGACGATACTGTCGTAATGGCATCGCATAAAGACCCAACAGTAGCGTCTATCATTTTGCAAGAAAACATAAATGACATCCAAAACTGGCTCAATACCTGGAGAATAGGAGTGAACGAACAGAAATCAACGCACGTAACGTTTACAACGAAAAGACCTACCTGTCCGCCAATAGTCCTAAACGGTCAAACTGTACCTCAAGCTACTCAAGTTAAATACTTAGGTATAACGTTGGACCGAAGGCTAACGTGGATGCCACACATTGATAACAAGAAGAAGCATCTAAACATAAAACTCAAACAACTGTATTGGCTAATAGGCAGAAAATCTCAGTTAACCCTAGAAAATAAACTACTAATATACAAAACAATATTGAAACCCATATGGACATATGGTATACAGCTGTGGGGTACAGCAGCAAATTCCAATATTGAGATATTAGAAAGATTTCAGTCTAAGGTTTTACGAGTCATTACAAATGCACCTTGGTTCGTCACCAATGTTATACTTAGAAGAGATCTATCCATACCTACTGTGAAAGAAGAAGCTAGAAAGTTTAGTGAGGTTTATAGTGATAAACTGGCAGTGCACCCAAATGTGTTAGCGCGTAGACTTCTTAGTGAAGGCAGTGACACTCGCAGGCTCAAGCGATTTAAGCCTACAGACATTCCAAACAGGTTTAGGGACAATGATTAGAATAAATCTTTAGTTAAGATGTCAACTCTTAGTGGCATGACTCAATGGATGACTGCCTGCATGTTACTGTTTTAGTTATGTTCTGTTATTACATTTACTAGATGTCTCATAGACAGTTGTAAATTATTCTTGGAGTAAAAAAAAATGATTTTAAAATACACTACTACAAGGGATGTAACCACTGCAGACAATTTTTGCCAGTTTTTGAGCACCTGTTAATGATGGCATGCCTTGTCTGGCTGCAATTATTATATTTTGGTCGCCACTAAGCTATGATAGTAGTACAATAACAATTTCGGGCTGCAAAACGTGCTTTGCAGAAGTATTAACGTACTTGAATACTAAACTACTAAACTTGAATTTTTTGGATGCAGAAGAATTTGATATAGTAGTGATATATGGTTAAATGATTTCAAAATACACTACTACAAGGGCTGTAACCACTGCAGACAATTCTTAGCCCGTTCTTGAGCACCTGTTAATGATGGCATGCTTAGTTTGGCTGCAATTATTATATTTTGGTAGCTACTAAGCTATGATAGTAGTACAATAACAATTTCGGTAGTTAATATTTGCTGCAAGACGTGCTTTTCAGACGTTTTAACGTACTTGAATACTAAACTACTAAACTTGAACTTTTTAGATGCAGAAAAATTTGATATATTAATGATATATGGTTAAATGATTTCAAAATACACTACTACAAGGGCTGTAACCACTGCAGACAATTCTTAGCAAGTTCTTGAGCACCTGCTAATGATGGCATACTTAGTCTGGCTGCAATTATTATATTTTGGTTGCTACTAAGCTATGATAGTAGTACAATAACAATTTCAGTAGTTAATATTTCCTGCAAGACGTGCTTTTCAGACGTTTTAACATACTTAAATGATAAACTATTAAACTTGAATTTTTTGGATGCAGAAGATTTGATATAGTAGTGATATATGGTTAAATGAAATTAAAATATACTACTACTAGGGATATAACCCCTGCAGACAATTCTTAGCCAGTTCTTGTGCACTTTATAATTATGGCATGCTTAGTCTGGCTACGTGCTTTTCAGACGTTTTAACGTACTTGAATTGTAAACTACTGAACATGAATTTTTTGGATGCAGGAAAATTTTATATAGTAGGGATATATGGTTAAGTGATTTAAAAATATACTACTACAAGGGCCATAACCACTGCAGTCAATTCTTAGTGGGTTCTTCAGCACCTTTTAAGGATGGCATGCTTTGTCTGGCTATAATTATTATATTTTGGTCGGACTAAGCTATGATAGTAGTACAATAACAATCTCTGTAGTTAATATTTGCTGCAAAACGTGCTTTTCAGGAGTTTAATCGTACTTGAATACTAACTTACATTATTTAAAAATGTACTACTACAAGGGCTATAACCCCTGCAGACAATTCTTAGTGGGTTCTTCAGCACCTTTTAAGGATGGCATGCTTTGTCTGGCTATAATTATTATATTTTGGTCGGACTAAGCTATGATAGTAGTACAATAACAATCTCTGTAGTTAATATTTGTTACAAAACGTTTTTTTCAGACGTTTTAACGTACTTGAATACTAACTTACAACATTTTTATTTTTATGATGCAGAAAAATTTGATATATTTATGATATATGGTTAAATGATTTCAAAATACACTACTACAAGGGCTGTAACCACTGCAGACAATTCTTAGTCAGTTCTTGAGCACCTGTTAATAATGGCATGCATAGTCTGGCTGCAATTATTATATTTTGGTCGCCACTAATCTATGATAGTACCTAGTACAATAATAATTTCGGTGGTTAATATTTGCTGCTAGACGTGCTTTACAGACTTTTTATGGTACTTGAATACTAAACTATTAAACTTGAATCTTTTGAATGCAGAAGAATTTGATATAGTAGTGATATATGGTTAAATTATTGTTGGGGAGCTTCCCAGTTTTCCGCTTATTTGGAAAATTTCTGGTTGCGAGCTCGAATTGAACTGTAGTGGACTGTATTGATTTATTCTTCACTAAATTATACACTCGTTGAAAGCAAAGTAGGTAATTAATTTGCAATAAATTAACACAGAAACATTTGAACATTTAAACAAAGAATTAGCGTTTCTCTGAGTTGACTGCTCGCGTCCAGTATCGTTGACTGACGGAGGGTAAGTGGCGGGGGCAGGCGCGCTCCAAGAAGTGCTGAAATGCGCATAGTACCATACGCAACTACAAGCGAAGCGGCAAATTTTATAAAATACTTAACAATGATTTCAAAATACACTACTACAAGGGCTGCAACCACTACAGACAATTCTTAGCCGATTCTTGTGCACTTTATAATTATGGCATGCTTAGCCTGGCTACAATTATTATATTTTAGTCGCACTAAGCTATGATAGTAGTACAATAACAATTTCTCTAGTTAGTATTTGTTACAAAACGTGCTTTTCAGACGTTTTAACGTACTTGAATTGTAAACTACTGAACATGAATTTTTTGGATGCAGGAAAATTTGATATAGTAGGGATATATGGTTAAGTGATTTCAAAATATACTACTACAAGGGCTATAACCACTGCAGTCAATTCTTAGCCGGTTCTTGAGCACCTTTTAAGGATGGCATGCTTAGTCTGGCTATAATTATTATATTTTGGTCGTTACTAAGCTATGATAGTAGTACAATAACAATCTCTGTAGTTAATATTTGCTGCAAAACGTGCTTTTCAGGAGTTTAATCGTACTTGAATACTAACTTACATTATTTAGAAATGTACTACTACAAAGGCTATAACCCCTGCAGACAATTCGTAGTCAGTTCTTGAGCACCTTTTAATGATGGCACGCTTAGTCTGGCTACAATTATTATATTTTGGTCGCCACTAAGCTATGATAGTAGTACAATAACAATTTCTCTAGTTAGTATTTGTTACAAAACGTGCTTTTCAGACGTTTTAACGTACTTGAATTGTAAACTGCTGAACATGAATTTTTTGGATGCAGGAAAATTTGATATAGTAGGGATATATGGTTAAGTGATTTCAAAATATACTACTACAAGGGCTATAACCACTGCAGTCAATTCTTAGCCCGTTCTTGAGCACCTTTTAAGGATGGCATGCTTGGTCTGGCTATAATTATTATATTTTGGTCGGACTAAGCTATGATAGTAGTACAATAACAATTTCTCTAGTTAGTATTTGTTACAAAACGTGCTTTTCAGACGTTTTAACGTACTTGAGTTGTAAACTACTGAACATGAATTTTTTGGAAGCAGGAAAATTTGATATAGTAGGGATATATGGTTAAGTGATTTCAAAATATACTACTAAAAGGGCTATAACCACTGCAGACAATTCTTAGCCGGTTCTTGAGCACCTGTTAATAATGGCATGCATAGTCTGGCTGCAATTATTATATTTTGGTCGCCACTAAGCTATGATAGTAGTACAATAATAATTTCGGTGGTTAATATTTGCTGCTAGACGTGCTTTAGAGACGTTTTATGGTACTGGAATACTAAACTATTAAACTTGAATCTTTTGAATGCAGAAGAATTTGATGTAGTAGTGATATATGGTTAAATGATTTCAAAATACACTACTACAAGGGCTGCAACCACTGCAGACAATTCTTAGCCGATTCTTGAGCACCTGATAATAATGGTATGCTTAGTCTGGCTGCAATTATTATATTTTGGTCTCCACTAAGCTATGATAGTAGTACAATAATATTTTCGGTGGTTAATATTTGTTGCTAGACGTGCTTTAGTGACGTTTTATGGTACTTGAATACTAAACTATTAAACTTGAATCTTTTGAATGCAGAAGAATTTGATGTAGTAGTGATATATGGTTAAATGATTTCAAAATACACTACTACAAGAGCTGCAACCACTGCAGACAATTCTTAGCCGATTCTTGAGCACTGCTAGACGTGCTTTAGAGACGTTTTATGGTACTTGAATACTAAACTATTAAACTTGAATTTTTGAATGCAGAAGAATTTGATGTAGTAGTGATATATGGTTAAATGATTTCAAAATACACTACTACAAGGGCTGCAACCACTGCAGACAATTCTTAGCCGATTCTTGAGCACCTGTTAATAATGGCATGCATAGTCTGGCTGCAATTATTATATTTTGGTCGCCACTAAGCTATGATAGTAGTACAATAATAATTTCGGTGGTTAATATTTGCTGCTAGACGTGCTTTAGTGACGTTTTATGGTACTTGAATACTAAACTATTAAACTTGAATCTTTTGAATGCAGAAGAATTTGATGTAGTAGTGATATATGGTTAAATGATTTCAAAATACACTACTACAAGGGCTGCAACCACTGCAGACAATTCTTATCCGATTCTTGAGCACCTGTTAATAATGGCATGCTTAATCTGGCTGCAATTATTATAGTTTGGTCGCCACTAAGCTATGATAGTAGTACAATAATAATTTCGGTGGTTAATATTTGCTGCTAGATGTGCTTTAGAGACGTTTTATGGTACTGGAATACTAAACTATTAAACTTGAATCTTTTGAATGCAGAAGAATTTGATGTAGTAGTGATATATGGTTAAATGATTTCAAAATACACTACTACAAGGGCTGCAACCACTGCAGGCAATTCTTAGCCGATTCTTGAGCAGCTGATAATAATGGTATGCTTAGTCTGGCTGCAATTATTACATTTTGGTCTCCACTAAAATATGATTGTAGTACAATAATAATTTCGGTAGTTAATATTTGCTGCAAGACGTGCTTTTTAGACGTTTTAACGTACTTGAATACTAAACTACTAAACTTAATTTTTTTGGATGCAGAAGAATTAGATATAGAAGTGATATATGGTTAAATGATTTCAAAATACACTACTACAAGGGCTGTAACCACTGCAAACAATTTTTAGCCAGTTTTTGAGCACCTGTTAATGATGGCATGCCTTGTCTGGCTGCAATTATATTTTGGTTGCCACTAAGCTATGATAGTGGTACAATAACAACTTCGGTAGTTAATATTTGCTGCAAAACGTGCTTTGCAGAAGTATTAACGTACTTGAATACTAAACTTGAATTTTTTGGATGCAGAAGAATTTGATATAGTAGTGATATATGGTTAAATGATTTCAAAATACACTACTACAAGGGCTGTAACCACTGCAGACAATTCTTAGCCCGTTCTTGAGCACCTGTTAATGATGGCATGCTTAGTTTGGCTGCAATTATTATATTTTGGTAGCTACTAAGCTATGATAGTAGTACAATAACAATTTCGGTAGTTAATATTTGCTGCAAAACGTGCTTTGCAAAAGTATTAACGTACTTGAATACTAAACTTAAATTTTTTGGATGCAGAAGAATTTGATATAGTAGTGATATATGGTTAAATGATTTCAAAATACACTACTACAAGGGCTGTAACCACTGCAGACAATTCTTAGCCCGTTCTTGAGCACCTGTTAATGATGGCATGCTTAGTTTGGCTGCAATTATTATATTTTGGTAGCTACTAAGCTATGATAGTAGTACAACAACAATCTCTGTAGTTAATATTTGCTGCAAAACGTGCTTTTCAGGAGTTTAATCGTACTTGAATACTAACTTACATTATTTAAAAATGTACTACTTGTTAGATCATTTTCGACCTCGTTCAGCCATTTTTGCTATCAGTCCAACTATAAGGGTCATTAACGAAATTAGTTAAAAATATTCTGCCCGAATTTTCACTGGATTCGGCCCTGTACTAGTTACATTCGAATTTATTCCGGCGGGCATTGAAATGCTTGCGCTTCGTATTTGTTTTCTTAATTAACCAATTCTTTAACGCTGGCGCCAGGCCATAGTAAGATTTCTTTCCTCGAAACTATTAGAGATATCACCGTTTATGTTGCATTTGCCGAATTGTGTCCGTGAATGCAGGAACCGATCGCCTGCACAAGGCCGACGTGAAGTTTCTTTCCTAGAAATTAGATTGTAAAATAATACCTTTTCTTAGCTTCTTTAATTGCGCCCCTTGCTCGCTGAAAGCGTTGATTTGGCTGTCGAAGGTTCTAGAATTGTTCGTGTTAATTGTTTCTTGTTTCTTTTGCAAGGCTGGCAGGTTCTTTGTTCTGAAGGAATGAGATCATTCTGCGCAGGGGTGACCATCGTTTTTACCCGCGCGTTTCTGAATTAATTGACATCGAGCTGTGAACCACAACTAACGTGCAAGTTTTGTCGCTCCCGGACCGCTTGCGGCGATCCGGGAAGCTTTTTGTGAACGCAGTGTAGTTTCGTGTCCACGTTATGCGAACTTTGTGATCTTCACGTAATTAAATTTTGATTTGGAGTTCAGCTTAGACCTTTGGACGATTATTTTACCCTTGTTGGGTGTTTGAACGAACGCGCGCGGTGGGCGATTAAGTTATCGATATTTCAGTGTTGGCAAATAGCCGAGTCGTCTCCTTAAGTTGATGTACTTCCCAGGGGAAGATAGTTGCACCATTTGCAGATCCATTTAGAGACGACATCTTTAAGCTTGTGATTAACTGTTTCCCGTACCTTTGTGGGGAAAAACCTTTTGCGTACTGCATTTTTGAATTACCGACGCTGAGTTTATCGAAGTCGACGGGAGGCCCATCGCGTGTCAATTGTTGTAGTGCCCTGGTTGCATTATTTGCAAAGTCCGATTGCGTCGTGCCATTCTGAAGCCTGGAATAAAACCAACTCTATCGCTCCGATTCTTCCCAAGGAGGGGCCCACATCATTTTAGGCGCCGCTTTGCGCTAAACAACTATCAGGCCCGGCTCCAGCCCTTTCTGTACCTCCGCAACGCCTTGCCAAGCTTCCCCGAGGACGAGTTTATAGCAGAAACTAGCGACGTGCTTACAGCTATCAGGTAGGAGCTATGTATTACACCAATTGTGTTCTTGTGCCTAATTAAGGTGCGACTATATTTGTTATGTGTTTTCCGGGAGTTCGTAAATATTGCGCCCGTTCACTTAAAGCTTAAGCTTATGATTTGATTTGTTTGTTGTTAACCAGAGGCTTCACCCCTGTTATCTATTTCGTTTTGTCCAGTGTGTAGCAACCTATTTAGACAATAAGGTAACTTTGCTTGGGAGCCCCTTTTATATTCATGTAGGGTGTGCCTTTTCTTTTTACTAAGCTTGAATTCACCTCCGGGTGATTATTATCCATGTAAAGATTTGTGTAAACTTTAATTCTTTAAATAATAAACCCATTAAAGTCAATTTGATTATTTGTTGAGTTCTGAACCCCTTCTGGGTCATTAATTAATCCAGTGTGGCAAAGGCCGAGTGTAACTTGCAATGTAAAGCTGAAAGTACGCCTTTTTGATAAGCAAGCCCCAAGCCCTGGGCCATTCAGTGTTCTTTTGTTATTCTATAGTGACGGTGGCCTTGAAGGTAAGTGATTTAACGACAAGGTCACCCGGCTACTCGGAGGAGGCTTGGTAAACAACATGCGGAGGTGTTCAACAACGTACCTGGAGGACTTCTACATAGGCTACGTGTATTGTTCTTCGTTCTAGACACGTCAGCCACCCCTAATCAGAACCAAGTGGCGCTCAGGCATTTCTCTTTCTGTTAAGCAATCCATCAGGGTAAGTGCCGCCGGTTTTTCTTTGAGCTTTCGAACCCCGCCTTCCTGACTGAGTTAAGTGCGAGTAACCGGAGCAACAAAATCTGCTCCAACACATTAAGATCTGTGTTCTTTTTAGTAAAGCCGGCGAACCCTGTAGTTTGTACCCGTTTTTGAACAATCAATACGACCTAGGTCGATCTGATGAATTAATACCGTAACATACTACAAGGGCTATAACCCCTGCAGATAATTCTTAGTCAGTTCTTGAGCACCTTTTAATGATGGCACGCTTAGTCTGGCTACAATTATTATATTTTGGTCGCCACTAAGCTATGATACTAGTACAATAACAATTTCTCTAGTTAGTATTTGTTACAAAACGTGCTTTTCAGACGTTTTAACGTAGTTGAATTGTAAACTACTGAACATGAATGTTTTGGATGCAGAAAAATTTGATATAGTAGGGATATATGGTTAAGTGATTTCAAAAATACTACTACAAGGGCTATAACCCCTGCAGACAATTCTTAGTCAGTTCTTGAGCACCTTTTAATGATGGCACGCTTAGTCTGGCTACAATTATTATATTTTGGTCGCCACTAAGCTATGATAGTAGTACAATAACAATCTCTGTAGTTAATATTTGCTGCAAAACGTGCTTTTCAGAATTTTTAACGCACTTGAATTCTAAACTACTGAACATGAATTTTTTGGATGCAGAAAAAATTGATATGGTAGTGATATATGGTTAAATGATTTCAAAAATACTACTACAAGGGCTATAACCCCTGCAGACAATTCTTAGCCAGTTCTTGAGCACCTGTTAATGATGGCATGCTTATTCTGTAGTTAACATTTCTGCAAGACGTGCTTTACAGACGTTTTAACGTTCTTGAATACTAAACTATTAAACTTGAATTTTATAGATGCACTAATATGATATATTAGTGGTATACGGTTAAATGATTTCATAATATACTACTACAAGGGCTATAACCACTGCAGACTATTCTTAACCAGTTCTTGAGCACCTTCTAATGATCGCACGCTTATTCTAGCTACAATTATCATACTTTGGTCTCCACTAAGCTATGATAGTTGTACAATAACAATTTCTGTAGTTAGTATTTGCTGCAAAACGATCTTTTCAGACGTTTTAACGTACTTGAATACTTACTTAGAAATTTTAATTTTTATAATGCACAAATATTTTATATAGTAGTGAGATATGGTTAAATGATTTCAAAATATACTACTACAAGGGCTGCAAAGAACTGCAGACAATTCTTAGCCAATGCTTGAGCACCTGTTAATGATGGAATGCTTAGTCTGGCTACAATTATTATATTTTATTCGCCAGTAAGCTATAATAGTAGTACAATAACAATTGCGGGTGTTAATATTTGCAGTAAGACGTGCTTTCCAAACGTTTTAACGTACTTGAAAACTAAACTACTAAACCTGAATTTTTTAAATGCAAAAAAATATGATCTAGTAGTGATATATGGTTCAATGATTACCATATATACTACTACAAGAGATATAACCACTGCAGTCAATTCTTAGCCAGCTATTCAGCACCTGTTAATGATGGCACGCTTAGTGTAGCTTCAATTATTATATTTTGGTCACCACTAAGCTATGATAGTAGTACAATAACAATTTCGGTAATTAATATTTGTTGCAAGACGTGCTTTTCAGGCGTTTTAACGTACTTGAATCCTAACTTACAAAATTTTAATTTTTATGAAGCAGAAAAATTTGATATAGTAGTGATATATGGTTAAATGATTTCAAAATCTACTACTACAAGGGCTATAATCCCTGCAGACAATTCTTAGCCAGTGCTTGAGCACCTGTTAATCATAGCATGCTTAGTCTGGCTACAATTATTATATTTTGTTCGCCACTAAGCTATAATAATAGTACAATAACAATTTCGGTAGTTAATATTTGCTGCAAGACGTGCTTTTCAGACGTTTCAACGTACTTCAAAACTAAACTACTAATCCTGAATATTTGGATGCAAAAAAATGTGATCTAGTAGTGATATATGGTTAAATGATTACCATATATACTACTACAAAGGCAATAAACCCTGCAGACAATCCTTAGCCAGTTCTTGAGCACCTTTTAATGATAGCATGCTTATTCAGGCTATAATTATTATATTTTTGTCGCCACTAAGCTATGATAGTAGTACAATAACAATTTCTGTAGTTAATATTTGCTGCTAACCGCGCTCCTCAGACGTTTTAACGTACTTGAATACTAACTTACAAAATTTAAATTTTTATGATGCAGAAAAATTTGATATAGTTGTGCTATATGGTTAAACGATTTCAAAATACACTACTACAAGGCTGCAGACAATTCTTAGCCAGTTCTTGAGCACCGGTTAATGATGGCACGCTTAGTCTGGCTACCAGTATTAGATATTGGTTGCCACTAAGCTATAATGGTAGTGCAATAACAATTTCTGTAGTTAATATTTGCTGCAAAACGTGCTTTTTAGACGTTTTAACGTACTTGAATACTAAAGTATTAAACTTGAATTTTATAGATGCACTAATATGATATATTAGTGATATATGGTTAAATGATTTCATAATATACTACTACAAGGGCTATAACCACTGCAGACAATTCTTAACCAGTTTTTGAGCACCTTTTAATGATCGCACGCTTAGTCTAGCTACAATTATCATACTTTGGTCTCCACTAAGCTATAATAGTTGTACAATAACAATTTCTGTAGTTAGTATTTGCTGCAAAACCAGCTTTTCAGGCGTTTTAACGTACTTGAATAATTACTTAGAAATTTTAATTTTTATAATGCAGAAAAATTTGATATAGTAGGGATATATGGTTAACTGATTTCAAAATATACTACTACAAGGGCTATAATCCCTGCAGACAATTCTTAGCCAGTTCTTGAGCACCTTTTAATGATGGCATGCTTAGTTTGGTAATAATTATTATATTTTGATCGCACTAAGCTATGATAGTAGTAAAATATCAATTTCTGTAGTTAATATTTGCTACAAACCGTTCTTTCAGGAGTTTTATCGTACTTCAATACTAACTTACAAAATTTTTATTATTGTGGTGCAGAAAAGTTTGATATATTAATGATATATGGTTAAGTGATTTCAAAATATACTACTACAAGGGCTGTAACCACTGCAGACAATTCTCAGCCGGTTCTTGAGCACCTGTTAATGATAGCATGCTTAGTTTGGCATTAATTATTATATTTTGGGCGCCACTAACCTATGATAGTAGTACAATAACAATTTCTGTAGTTAGTATTTGCTACAAAACGAGCTTTTCAGACGTTTTAACGTACTTGAATACTAACTTACAAAATTTTTATTATTATCATGCAGAAAAATTTGATATAGTCATGATATATGGTTAAATGATTTCAAAATATACTACTACAAGGGCTGTAACCACTGCAGACAATTCTTAGCTAGTTCTTGAGCACCTGTAAATATTGACATACTTAGTCTGGCTGCAATTATTTTATTTTGGTCGCCACTAAGCTATGATAGTAGTACAATAATAATTTCGGTAGTTAATATTTGCTGCTAGACGTGCTTTACAGACGTTTCATGGTACTTGAATACTAAACTATTAAACTTGAATTTTTTGAATGCAGAATAAATTGATATAGTAGTATTATATGGTTAAATGATTTCAAAATACACTACTACAAGGGTTGTAACCACTGCAGACAATTCATAGCCCGTTCTTGAGCACCTGTTAATGATGGCATGCTTAGTTTGGTTGCAATTATTATATTTTTTTCGCCACTAATCTATGATGGTAGTACAATAACAATATCGGTAGGTAATATATACTGCAAAACGTGCTTTTCAGACGTTTTAACGTACTTGAATACTAAACTACTAAACTTGAATTTTTTGGATGCAAAAGCATTTGATATAGTAGTATGGTTAAATTTTTTCAAAATATACCACTACAAAGGCTATAACCACTGCAGTCAATTCTTAGCCAGTTATTGAGCACCTGTTAATGATGGCATGCTTAGTCTGGCTGCAATTATTATATTTTTGTTGCTACTAAGCTATGATAGTAGTACAATAACAATTTCGGTAGTTAATATTTGCTGCAAGACGTGCTTTTCAGAAGTTTTAACGTACTTGAATACTAAACTATTAAACTGGAATTTTTTGGATGCAGAAGAATTTGATATAGAAGTGATATATGGTTAAATGATTTCAAAATACACTACTACAAGGTTTGTAACCACTGCAGACAATTCTTAGCCTGTTCTTGAGCACCTGTTAATGATGGCATGCTTAGTTTGGCTGCAATTATTATATTTTTTTCGCCACTAAGCTATGATAGTAGTACAATAACAATTTAGGTAGTTAATATTTGCTGCAAGACGTGCTTTTCAGACGTTTTAACGTACTTGAATACTAAACTATTAAACTTGCACTTTTTAGGTGCAGAAAAATTTGATATATTCATGATATATGGTTAAATGGTCAAAATACACTACTACAAAAGCTGTAACCACTGCAGACAATTCTTAGCCAGTTCTTGAGCAACTGTTAATGATGGCATGCTTAGTCTGGCTGCAATTATTATATCTTGGTCGCCACTAAGCTATGGTAGTAGTACAATAACAATTTCTGTAGTTAATATTTGCTGCAAAACGTGCTTTTCAGGAGTTTTATCCTACTTCAATTCTAAACTACTAAACATAAATCTTTGGATGCAGAAAAATTTGAAATAGTAGTGATATATGGTTAAATGATTTCAAATTATACTACTACAAGGGCTATAACCACTGCACTCAATTTTTAGCCAGTTCTTGAGCACCTGTTAATGATGGCATGCTTAGTCTGGCTGCAATTATTATATTTTGATCGCCACTAAGCCATGAGAGTAGTATAATATCAATTTCGGTAGTTAATATTTGCTGCAAGACGAGCTTTACAAACGTTTTAACGTACTTGAATAATAAACTATTAAACTTGACATTTTTAGATGCAGAAGTAATGGATCTAGTAGTGATATATGGTTAAATTTCAAAATATACTACTACAAGGGCTATAACCACTGCAGCCAATTCTTAGCCAGTTATTGAGCACCTGTTAATGATGGCACGCTTAGTCTGGCTACAATTAATATATTTTGGTCGCCACTAAGCTATGGTAGTAGTACAATAACAATTTCTGTAGTTAATATTTGCCGCAAGACGTGCTTTTCAGACGTTTTAACATTCTTGAGTACTAAACTATTAAACTTGAATTTTGTGGAAGAAGAAAAATTTGATATAGTAGTGATATATGGTTAAATTATTTCAAAATACACTACTACAAGAGCTATAACCACTGCAGTCAATTCTTAGCCAGTTATTGAGCAGCTGTTAATGATGGCACGCTTAGTATGGCTACAATTAATATATTTTGGTCGTCACTAAGCTATGGTAGTAGTACAATAACAATTTCTGTAGTTAATATTTGCCGCAAGACGTGCTTTTCAGACGTTTTAACGTTCTTGAGTACTAAACTATTAAACTTGAATTTTGTGGAAGA
This sequence comes from Agriotes lineatus, assembly GCA_940337035.1. Taxonomy (NCBI): domain Eukaryota; kingdom Metazoa; phylum Arthropoda; class Insecta; order Coleoptera; family Elateridae; genus Agriotes; species Agriotes lineatus. Next base: position 70,202 of record CALNHX010005212.1, read on the forward strand.
AGAAAAATTAGATATAGTAGTGATATATGGTTAAATGACTTCAAAATACACTACTACAAGGGCTATAACCACTGCAGCCAATTCTTAGCCAGTTATTGAGCAGCTGTTAATGATTGCACGCTTAGTCTGGCTACAGTTATTATATTTTGATAGCCACTAAGTTATGATAGTATTACAATAACAATTTATGTAGTTAGTATTTGCTACAATACTTGCTTTTCAGACGTTTTAACGTACTTGAATACTAACTTACAAAATTTTAATTTTTATGATGCCGAAAAATTTGATGTAGTAGTGATATACGGTTAAATTATTTCAAAATCTACTACTACAAGGGCTATAACCCCTGCAGACAATTCTTAGTCAGTTCTTGAGCACCTTTTAATGATGGCACGCTTAGTCTGGCTACAATTATTATATTTTGGTCACCACTGAGCTATGATAGTAGTACAATAACAATTTCTGTAGTTAATATTTCCTGCAAAACGTGCTTTTCAGACGTTTTAACGTACTTGAATTCTAAACTACTAAACATGATTTTTTTGGATGCAGAAACACTTGATATAGTAGTGTTATAAGGTTAAATTATTTCAAAATATACTACCACAAGGGCTATAACCACAGCAGTCAATTCTTAGCCAGTTATTGAGCAGCTGTTAATGATGGCACGCTTAGTATGGCTACAATTAATATATTTTGGTCGTCACTAAGCTATGGTAGTAGTACAATAACAATTTCTGTAGTTAATATTTGCCGCAAGACGTGCTTTTCAGACGTTTTAACGTTCTTGAGTACTAAACTATTAAACTTGAATTTTGTGGAAGAAGAAAAATTAGATATAGTAGTGATATATGGTTAAATGACTTCAAAATACACTACTACAAGGGCTATAACCACAGCAGTCAATTCTTAGCCAGTTCTTGAGCAGCTGTTAATGATGGCACGCTTAGTCTGGCTACAATTAATATATTTTGGTCGCCACTAAGCTATGGTAGTAATACAATAACAATTTCTGTAGTTAATATTTGCTGCAAAACGTGCTTTTCAGGAGTTTTATCCTACTTGAATTCTAAACTACTAAACATGAATCTTTGGATGCAGAAAAATTTGATATAGTAGTGATATATGGTTAAATGATTTCAAAATACACTACTACAAGGGCTATAACCACTGCAGTCAATTCTTATCCAGATCTTGAGCACCGGTTAATGATGGCACGCTTAGTCTGGCTACAAGTATTATATATTGGTCGCCACTAAGCTATGATAGTAGTACAATAACAATTTCTGTAGTTAATATTTTATGCAAAACGTGCTTTTCAGACGTTTTTACGTACGTGGATAGTAATCTACAAAATTTTTATTTTTATGAAGCAAGAAAAATTTGTTATAGCAGTGATATGTGGTAAAATGATTTCAAAATATACTACTACAAGGGCTATAAGCACTGCAGTCAATTCTTAGCCAGTTCTTGAGCACCTTTTAATAATGGCACGCTTAGTCTGGCTACAATTATTATATATTGGTCACCAATAAGCAATGATAGAAGTACATTAACAATTTTGTTGTTAACATTTGCTGCAAAAGGTGCTTTGCAGACGTATTAACGTATTTGTACACTAAACTATTCAACCTGAATATTTTGGATGCAGAACATTTTGATATAGTAGTTATGTATGCTTAAATGATTTCAAAATATACTACTACTAGGGCTGTCACCACTGCAGTGAATTCTTAGCCAGTTCTTGAGCACCTGTTAATGATGGCACGCTTAGTCTGGCTACAAGTATTATATTTTGGTCGCCACTAAGCTATGATAGTAGTGCAATAGCAATTTACGTGGTTAATATTTGCTGAAAAAGGTGCTTTTCAGACGTTTTAATATACAAGAATACTAGACTACAAAATTTGTATTTTTATGATGCAGAAAAATATGATATAGCAGTGATATATGTTAATATGATTTCAAAATATACTACTACAAGGGCTATAACCACTGCACTCAATTTTTAGCCAGTTCTTGAGCACCTGTTAATGATGGCACGCTTAGTCTGGCTACAAGTATTATATTTTGGTCGCCACTAAGCCATGATAGTAGTGCAATAGCAATTTACGTGGTTAATATTTGCTGAAAAAGGTGCTTTTCAGACGTTTTAATATACCTGAATACTAAACTACAAAATTTGTATTTTTATGAATCAGAAAAATATGATATAGCAGTGATATATGTTAAAATGATTTCAAAATATACTACTACAAGGGCTATAACCACTGCAGCCAATTCTTAGCCAGTTCTTGAGCACCTGTTGATGATGGCACGATTAGTCTTGCTACAATTATTATATTTTGGTCGCCACTAAGCAATGATAGTAGTACAATACCAATTTCTGTAGTAAATATTTGCTGAAAAACTTGCTTTTCAGACGTTTTAATATACCTGAGTACTAAACTACAAAATTTGTATTTTTATGATGCAGAAAAATATGATATAGCAGTGATATATGTTAAAATGATTTCATAATATAGTACTACAAGGGCTATAACCACTGCAGCCAATTCTTAGCCAGTTCTTGTGCACCTGTTGATGATGGCACGATTAGTCTGGCTACAATTATTATATTTTGGTCGCCACTAAGCAATGATAGTAGTACAATACCAATTTCTGTAGTAAATATTTGCTGAAAAACTTGCTTTTCATACGTTTTAATATACCTGAATACTAAACTACAAAATTTGTATTTTTATGATGCAGAAAAATATGATATTGCAGTGATATATGTTAAAATGATTTCAAAATATACTACTACAAGGGCTATAACCACTGCAGCCAATTCTTAGCCAGTTCTTGAGCACCTGGTAATGATGGCACGCTTAGTGTGACTACAAGTATTATATTTTGGTCGCCACTAAGCTATGATAGTAGTACAATAACGATTTCTGTAGTTAATATTTTCTGCAACATCGTGCTTTTCAGACGTTTAAACGTACGTGAATGCTAAACTACAAAATTTTTATTTTTATGATGCAGAGAAATTTGATATAGTAGTTATATATTGTTAAAACGATTTCCAAATATACCACTAGAAGAGCTATAACCACTGCAATCAATACTTACCCGGTTATTGAGCACGTGTTAGTGATGGCACGCTTAGTCTGGCAATTATTATTATAATTTGGTCGCCCTAAACTATGATAGTAGTACAGTAACATTTTCTGTGGTTAATATTTGTTGAAAAACCTGCTTTTTAAATGTTTTAACGTACTTGAAATACTAAACTATTAAACTTGAACTTTGTGGAAGAAAAGTTTGATATAGTAGTGATATATGGTCAAATGATTTCCAAATATACTACTACAACGACTACCACCACTGCAGTCAATTCTTGGCCAGTTATTGAGCACCTGTAAGTGATGGCACGCTTACTCTGGCTACAATTATTATATTTTGGTAGCCACTAAGCTATGAAAGTAGTACAATAACAATTTCGGTAGTTAATATTTGCTGCAAGACGTGCTTTTCAGACGTTTTAACTTACTTGAATACTAAACTATTAAACTTGAATCTTTGGGATGCAGAAGAATTTGATGTAGTAGTGATATATGGTTAAATGATTTCAAAATACACTACTACAAGAGCTGTAACCACTGCAGACAATTCTTAGCCAGTTCTTGAGCACCTGTTAATGATGGCATGCTTAGTCTGGCTGCAATTATTATATTTTGGTTGCTAGTAAGCTATGATAGTAGTACAATTACAATTTCGGTAATTAAAATTTGCTGCAAAACGTGCTTTTCAGACGTTTTAACGTACTTGAATACTAAACTATTAAACTTGAATTTTTTGGATTCAGAAGATTTGATATAGTAGTGATATATGGTTAAATGATTCCAAATATACTACAACAAGGGCTATAACCCCTGCAAACAATTCTTAGCCAGTTCTTGTGCACTTTTTAATTATTGCATGCTTAGTTTAGCTATAACTATTATATTTTGGTCGCACTAAGCTGTGATAGTAGTACAATAACAATCTCTGTAGTTAATATTTGCTGCAAAACGTGCTTTTCAGGAGTTTTATCCTACTTGAATTCTAAACTACTAAACATTTATCTTTGGATGCAGAAAAATATGATATAGTAGTGATATATGGTTAAATTATTTCAAATTATACTACTACAAGGGCTATAACCATTGCACTCAATTTTTAGCCAGTTCTTGAGCACCTGTTAATGATGGCATGCTTAGTCTGGCTCCAATTATTATATTTTGGTCGCCACTAAGCCATGATAGTAGTACAATAACAATTTCGGTAGTTAATATTTGCTGCAAGACGAGCATTACAGACGTTTTAACGTACTTGAATACTAAACTATTAAACTTTAATTTTTTGGATGCAGAAGTAATTGATCTATTAGTGATATATGGTTAAATGATTACCATATATACTACTACAAGGACTATAACCACTGCAGCCAATTCGTAGCCAGTTATTGAGCACATGTTAATGATGGCACGCTGAGTCTGGCTACAATTAATATATTTTGGTCGCCACTAAGCTATGGTAGTAGTACAATAACAATTTCTCTAGTTAATATTTGCCGCAAAACGTGCTTTTCAGGAGTTTTATAGTAATTGAATACTAAGCTACTAAACTTGAATTTTTTGGATGCAGAAGAATTTGATATAGTAGTGATATATGGTTAAATAATTTCAAAATATTTTACTACAAAGGGTATAACCACTGAAAACAATCCCTAGCCAGTTATTGAGCACCTGTTAGTGATGGGTCGCTTAGTCTGGATACAATTATTATATTTTGGTCGCCACTAAGCTATAATGGCAGTACAATAACAATATCGGTAGTTAATATTTGCTGCAAAACGTGCTTTTTAGACGTTTTAACGTACTTGAATACTAAACTATTAAACTTGAGTTTTATAGATGCACTAATACGATATATTAGTGATATGTGGTTAAGTGATTTCATAATATACTACTACAAGGGCTATAACTACTGCAGACAATTCTTAACCAGTCCTTGAGCAGCTTTTAATGATCGCACGCTTAGTCTAGCTACAATTCTTATACTTTGGTCTCCACTAAGCTATGATAGTAGTACAACAACAATTTCTGTAGTAAATTTTTTTCTGCAAAACGTGATTTTCAGACGTTTTAACGTTCTTGAATACTAAACTACTAAACTTGAATTTTATAGATGCACTAATATGATATATTAGTGATATATGGTTAAATGATTTCATAATATACTACTACAAGGGCTATAACCACTGCATACAATTCTTAACCAGTTCTTGAGCACCTTTTAATTATCGGACGCTTAGTCTAGCTACAATTATCATACTTTGGTCTCCACTAAGCTATGATAGTTGTACAGTAACAATTTCTGTAGTTAGTATATGCTGCAAAACGAGCGTTTCAGGCGTTTTAACGTACTTGAATACTTACTTAGAAATTTTAATTTTTATAATGCCGAAATATTTTATATAGTAGTGAAGTATGGTTAAATTATTTCGAAATATACTACTACAAGGGCTATAACCCTGTAGACAATTCTTATCCAGTTCTTGAGCACCTTTTAATGATGGCATGCTTAGTTTAGCAATAATTATTATATTTTGGTCGCACTAAGCTATGATAGTAGTACAATAACAATCTCTGTAGTTAATATTTGCTGCAAAACGTGCTTCTCAGGAGTTTAATCGTACTTGAATACTAACTTACATTATTTCAAAATGTACTACTACAAGGGCTATAACCCCTGCAGACAATTCTTAGTCAGTTCTTGAGCACCTTTTAACGATGGCACGCTTAGTCTGGCTACAATTATTATATTTTGATCGCCACTAAGCTATGATAGTAGTATAATAACAATTTCTCTAGTTAGTATATGTTACAAAACGTGCTTTTCAGGAGTTTTATCGTACTTGAATACTAACTTACAAAATTTTAATTTTTATTGCAGAAAAATTTGATATAGAAGTGCTATATGGTTAAATGATATCAAATTATACTACTACAAGGGCTATAACCACTGCAGTCAATTTTTAGACAGTTCTTGAGCACCTGTTAATAATGGCATGCCTAGTCTGGCTGCAATTATTATATTTTGGTCGCCACTAATCTATGATAGTAATACAATAACAATTTCGGTAGTTAATATTTGCTGCAAGACGTGCTTTTAAGACGTTTTAACGTACTTGAATACTAAACTATTAAACTTGATTTTTGCGGATGCAGAAGAATTTGATATAGTAGTGATATATGGTTAAATGATTTCAAAAACACTACTAAAAGGGCTGTAACCACTGCAGTCAATTTTTAGCCAGTTTTTGAGCACCTGTTAATGATGGCATGCCTAGTCTGGCTGCAATTATTATATTTTGGTCGCCACTAATCTATGATAGTAATACAATAACAATTTCAGTAGTTCATATTTGCTGCAAGACGTGCTTTTAAGACGTTTTAACGTACTTGAATACTAAACTATTAAACTTGAATGTTGTGGATGCAGAACATTTTGATATAGTAGTTATGTATGGTTAGAAGATTTCAAAATATACTACTACTAGGGCTGTAACCACTGCAGTGAATTCTTAGCCAGTTCTTGAGCACCTGTTAATGATGGCATGCCTAGTCTGGCTACAAGTATTATATTTTGGTCGCCACTAAGCTATGATAGTAGTACAATAGCAATTTCCGTGGTTAATATTTGCTGAAAAAGGTGCTTTTCAAACGTTTTAACGTACTTGAATACTAAACTGCAAAATTTGTATTTTTATGATGCAGAAAAATATAATATAGCAGTGATATATGTTAAAATGATTTCAAAATATACTACTACAAGGGCTATAACCACTGCAGCCAATTCTTAGCCAGTTCTTGAGCACCTGTTAATGATGGCACGCTTAGTGTGACTACAAGTATTATATTTTGGTCGCCACTAAGCTATGATAGTAGTACAATAACGATTTCTGTAGTTAATATTTTCTGCAAAATCGTGCTTTTCAGACGTTTAAACGTACGTGAATGCTAAACTACAAAATTTTTATTTTATGATGCAGAAAAATATGATATAGTAGTTATATATTGTTAAACGATTTCCAAATATACCACTAGAAGAGCTATAACCACTGCAATCAATACTTACCCGGTTATTGAGCACGTGTTAGTGATGGCACGCTTAGTCTGGCAATTATTATTATAATTTGGTCGCCACTAAACTATGATAGTAGTACAGTAACATTTTCTGTGGTTAATATTTGTTGAAAAACCTGCTTTTTAAATGTTTTAACGTACTTGAATACCAAACTATTAAACTTGAATTTTGTGGATTCAGAAAAGTTTGATATAGTAGTGATATATGGTCAAATAATTTCCAAATATACTACTACAACGACTACCACCACTGCAGTCAATTCTTGGCCAGTTATTGAGCACCTGTTAGTGATGGGTCGCTTAGTCTGGATACAATTATTATATTTTGGTCGCCACTAAGCTATAATGGCAGTACAATAACAATATCGGTAGTTAATATTTGCTGCAAAACGTGCTTTTTAGACGTTTTAACGTACTTGAATACTAAACTATTAAACTTGAGTTTTATAGATGCACTAATACGATATATTAGTGATATGTGGTTAAGTGATTTCATAATATACTACTACAAGGGCTATAACCACTGCAGACAATTCTTAACCAGTCCTTGAGCAGCTTTTAATGATCGCACGCTTAGTCTAGCTACAATTCTTATACTTTGGTCTCCACTAAGCTATGATAGTAGTACAACAACAATTTCTGTAGTAAATTTTTTTCTGCAAAACGTGATTTTCAGACGTTTTAACGTTCTTGAATCCTAAACTACTAAACTTGAATTTTATAGATGCACTAATATGATATATTAGTGATATATGGTTAAATGATTTCATAATATACTACTACAAGGGCTATAACCACTGCATACAATTCTTAACCAGTTCTTGAGCACCTTTTAATTATCGGACGCTTAGTCTAGCTACAATTATCATACTTTGGTCTCCACTAAGCTATGATAGTTGTACAGTAACAATTTCTGTAGTTAGTATATGCTGCAAAACGAGCGTTTCAGGCGTTTTAACGTACTTGAATACTTACTTAGAAATTTTAATTTTTATAATGCCGAAATATTTTATATAGTAGTGAAGTATGGTTAAATTATTTCGAAATATACTACTACAAGGGCTATAACCCTGTAGACAATTCTTAGCCAGTTCTTGAGAACCTTTTAATGATGGCATGATTAGTTTAGCAATAATTATTATATTTTGGTCGCACTAAGCTATGATAGTAGTACAATAACAATCTCTGTAGTTAATATTTGCTGCAAAACGTGCTTCTCAGGAGTTTAATCGTACTTGAATACTAACTTACATTATTTCAAAATGTACTACTACAAGGGCTATAACCCCTGCAGACAATGCTTAGTCAGTTCTTGAGCACCTTTTAACGATGGCACGCTTAGTCTGGCTACAATTATTATATTTTGATCGCCACTAAGCTATGATAGTAGTATAATAACAATTTCTCTAGTTAGTATATGTTACAAAACGTGCTTTTCAGGAGTTTTATCGTACTTGAATACTAACTTACAAAATTTTAATTTTTATTGCAGAAAAATTTGATATAGAAGTGCTATATGGTTAAATGATATCAAATTATACTACTACAAGGGCTATAACCACTGCAGTCAATTTTTAGACAGTTCTTGAGCACCTGTTAATAATGGCATGCCTAGTCTGGCTGCAATTATTATATTTTGGTCGCCACTAATCTATGATAGTAATACAATCACAATTTCGGTAGTTAATATTTGCTGCAAGACGTGCTTTTAAGACGTTTTAACGTACTTGAATACTAAACTATTAAACTTGAATTTTGCGGATGCAGAAGAATTTGATATAGTAGTGATATATGGTTAAATGATTTCAAAATACACTACTAAAAGGGCTGTAACCACTGCAGTCAAAGTTTAGACAGTTCTTGAGCACCTGTTAATAATGGCATGCCTAGTCTGGCTGCAATTATTATATTTTGGTCGCCACTAATCTATGATAGTAATACAATAACAATTTCAGTAGTTCATATTTGCTGCAAGACGTGCTTTTAAGACGTTTTAACGTACTTGAATACTAACTTATTAAACTTGAATGTTGTGGATGCAGAACATTTTGATATAGTAGTTATGTATGGTTAGATGATTTCAAAATATACTACTACTAGGGCTGTAACCACTGCAGTGAATTCTTAGCCAGTTCTTGAGCACCTGTTAATGATGGCATGCCTAGTCTGGCTACAAGTATTATATTTTGGTCGCCACTAAGCTATGATAGTAGTACAATAGCAATTTCCGTGGTTAATATTTGCTGAAAAAGGTGCTTTTCAAACGTTTTAACGTACTTGAATACTAAACTGCAAAATTTGTATTTTTATGATGCAGAAAAATATAATATAGCAGTGATATATGTTAAAATGATTTCAAAATATACTACTACAAGGGCTATAACCACTGCAGCCAATTCTTAGCCAGTTCTTGAGCACCTGTTAATGATGGCACGCTTAGTGTGACTACAAGTATTATATTTTGGTCGCCACTAAGCTATGATAGTAGTACAATAACGATTTCTGTAGTTAATATTTTCTGCAAAATCGTGCTTTTCAGACGTTTAAACTACAAAATTTTTATTTTTATGATGCAGAAAAATATGATATAGTAGTTATATATTGTTAAACGATTTCCAAATATACCACTAGAAGAGCTATAACCACTGCAATCAATACTTACCCGGTTATTGAGCACGTGTTAGTGATGGCACGCTTAGTCTGGCAATTATTATTATAATTTGGTCGCCACTAAACTATGATAGTAGTACAGTAACATTTTCTGTGGTTAATATTTGTTGAAAAACCTGCTTTTTAAATGTTTTAACGTACTTGAATACTAAACTATTAAACTTGAATTTTGTGGATTCAGAAAAGTTTGATATAGTAGTGATATATGGTCAAATAATTTCCAAATATACTACTACAACGACTACCACCACTGCAGTCAATTCTTGGCCAGTTATTGAGCACCTGTTAGTGATGGCACGCTTACTCTGACTACAATTATTATATTTTGGTCGCCACTAAGCTATGATAGTAGTACAACCACAATTTCTGTAACTAATAATCGCTGCAAAACGTGCTTTTCAGACGTTTTAATGTTTAAACAGTAAACTACTAAACTTGAATTTTTTGGTTGCAGAAAAATTTGATATAGTAGTGATATATGGTTAAATGATTTCAAATTATACTACTACAAGGGCTATAACCATTGCACTCAATTTTTAGCCAGTTCTTGAGCACCTGTTAATGATGGCATGCTTAGTCTGGCTCCAATTATTATATTTTGGTCGCCACTAAGCCATGATAGTAGTACAATAACAATTTCGGTACTTAACATTTGCAGCAAGACGAGCATTACAGACGTTTTAACGTACTTGAATACTAAACTATTAAACTTGAATTTTTTGGATGCAGAAGTAATTGATCTATTAGTGATTTATGGTTAAATGATTACCATATATACTACTACAAGGACTATAACCACTGCAGCCAATTCTTAGCCAGTTAATGAGCACCTGTTAATGATGGCGCGCTGAGTCTGGCTACAATTAGTATATTTTGGTCGCCACTAAGCTATGGTAGTAGTACAATAACAATTTCTGTAGTTAATATTTGCCGCAAAACGTGCTTTTCAGGAGTTTTATCGTAATTGAATACTAAGCTACTAAACTTGAATTTTTTGGATGCAGAAGAATTTGATATAGTAGTGATATATCGTTAAATAATTTCAAAATATTTCACTACAAACGGTATAACCACTGAAGACAATTCCTAAGCAGTTATTGAGCACCTGTTAGTGATGGCTCGCTTAGTCTGCCTACAATTATTATATTTTGGTCGCCACTAAGCTATAATGGCAGTACAATAACAATATCGGTAGTTAATATTTGCTGAAAAACGTGCTTTTTAGACGTTTTAACGTACTTGAATACTAAACTATTAAACTTGAATTTTTTGGATTCAGAAGATTTGATATAGTAGTGATATATGGTTAAATGATTTCAAATTATAATACTACAAGGGCTATAACCATTGCACTCAATTTTTAGCCAGTTCTTGAGCACCTGTTAATGATGGCACGCTGAGTCTGGCTACAATTATTATATTTTGGTCGCCACGAAGCCATGATAGTAGTACAATAACAATTTCGGTAGTTAATATTTGCTGCAAGACGAGCTTTACAGACGTTTTAACGTACTTGAATACCAAACTACTAAACTTGAATTTTTTGGATGCAGAAGTAATTGATCTAGTAGTGATATATGGTTAAATGATTACCTTATATACTACTACAAGGACTATAACCACTGCAGCCAATTCTTAGCCAGTTATTGAGCACCTGTTAATGATGGCACGCTGAGTCTGGCTACAATTAATATATTTTGGTCGCCACTAAGCTATGGTAGTAGTACAATAACAATTTCTGTAGTTAATATTTGCCGCAAATCTTGCTTTTCAGGAGTTTTATCGTAATTGAATACTAAACTACTAAACTTGAATTTTTTGGATGCAGAAGAATTTGATATAGTAGTGATATATGGTTAAATAATTTCAAAATATTTTACTACAAAGGGTAAAACCACTGAAGACAATCCCTAGCCAGTTATTGAGCACCTGTTAGTGATGGCTCGCTTAGTCTGGCTACAATTATTATATTTTGGTCGCCACTAAGCTATAATGGCAGTACAATAACAATATCGGTAGTTAATATTTGCTGCAAAATGTGCTTTTTAGACGTTTTAACGTACTTGAATACTAAACTATTAAACTTGAGTTTTATAGATGCACTAATATGATATATTAGTGATATGTGGTTAAGTGATTTCATAATATACTACTACAAGGGCTATAACCACTGCAGGCAATTCTTAACCAGTTCTTGAGCAGCTTTTAATGATCGCACGCTTAGTCTAGCTACAATTCTTATACTTTGGTCTCCACTAAGCTATGATAGTAGTACAACAACAATTTCTGTAGTTAATATTTGCTGAAAACGTGCTTTTCAGACGTTTTAACGTTCTTGAATACTAAACCATTAAACTTGAATTTTATAGATGCACTAATATGATATATTAGTAACATATGGTTAAATGATTTCATAATATACTACTACAAGGGCTATAACCACTGCATACAATTCTTAACCAGTTCTTGAGCACCTTTTAATTATCGCACGCTTAGTCTAGCTACAATTATCATACTTTGGTCTCCACTAAGCTATGATAGTTGTAAAGTAACAATTTCTGTAGTTAATATATGCTGTAAAACGTGCGTTTCAGACGTTTTAACGTACTTGAATACTAAACTACTAAACTTGAATTTTTTGGATGGAGAAAATTTTGATATAGTAGTGATATATGGTTAATAAGTTTCAACATGTACTCCTACAAGCGCTATAATCACTGCAGTGAATCCTTAGACGGTAATTGAACAGCTGTTAGTGATAGCACGTTTAGTCTGGCTACAATTATTATATTTTGGTAGCCACTAAGCTATGTTAGTAGTACAATAACAATTTCTATAGTTAATATTTGCTGCAAAACGTGCTTTTCAGACGTTTTAACGTACTTGAATACTAAACTATTGAACTTGATTTTTTTGGATACAGAAAAATTTTATTTAAATAATTTCCAAATATACCACTACAAAGGCTATAACCACTGCAGTCAATCCTTAGCCTGTTATTGAGCACCTGTTAATGATGGGACGCTTAGTCCGGCTACAATTATTATATTTTGGTCGCCACAGAGCTATAATATTAGTACAATAACAACTTCTGTAGTTAATAATTGCTACAAAACGTGCTTTTCAGACGTTTTAACGTACTTGAATACTAAACTAAAAAATTTTAATTTTTATGATGCAGAAAAATTTGATATAGTAGTGATACATTGTTAAACGATTTCCAAATATACCACTACAAGGGCTATAACCAATGCAGTAAATTATTAGCCATTTATTGAGCACCTGTTATTGATGGCACGCTTAGTCTGGCTACAATTATCATATTTTGGTCGCCACTAAGCTATGATAGTAGTACAATAACAATTTCTGTAGCTAATATTCGCTGCAAAACTTGCTTTTCAGACGTTTTAATGTTTAAACAATAAACTACTAAACTTGAATTTTTTGGATGCACAAAAATTTTATATAGTAGTAATATATGGTTAAATGATTTCAAAATGTACTACTACAAGGGCTATAACCACTGCAGTAAATTCTTAAACAGTTATCGAGCACCTGTTGGTGATGGTACACTTAGTGTGGCTACAATTATTATATTTTGGTCGCAACTAAGCTACCATAGTAGTACAGTAACAATTTCTGTAGCTAATATTCGCTGCAAAACCTGCTTTTCAGACGTTTTAACGTACTTGAATACTAAACTACTAAACTTTAATTTTTTGGATGCAGAAAAATTTGATATAGTAGTGATATATGGTTAAATGGTTTCAAAATGTACTACTACAAAGGCTATAACCACTGCAGTCAATTCTTAGCCGGTTATTGAGCACCTGTTAGTGCTGGCAGGCTTAGTCTGGCTATATTTATTATAATTTGGTCGCCACTAAGCTATGATAGTAGTACAGTAACATTTTCTGAGGCTAATATTTGTTGAAAAACGTGCTATTGAAATGTTTTAACCTACTTGAATGCTAAACTATTAAGCTTGAACTTTGTGGATGCAGAAAAGTTTGATATAGTAGTGATATATGGTCAAATTATTTCCAAATATACTGCTACAACGACTATAACCACTGCAGTCAATTTTTGCCCAGTAATTGAGCACCTGTTAGTGATGGCACGCTTACTCTGGCTGCAATTATTATACTTTGGTCGCCACCAAGCTATGATAGTAGTACAATAACAATTTCTGTATTTAATATTTGCTGCAATACGTGCTTTTGAGACGTTTCAACGTACTTGAATACTAACTTACAAAATTTTAAGTTTTATGATGCAGAAAAATTTCATATAGTAGTGATATAAGGTTAAATGATTTCAAAATTTACTATTACAAATGCTATAACCACTGCAGTCAATTCTTAGCCAGTTTTTGAGCACCTGTTAATGATGGCGGGCTTAGTCGGTCTACAAGTGTTATATTTTCGTCGCCGTTAAGCAATGATAGTAGTACAATAACAATTTCTGTAGTTAATATTGGCTGCAAAACGTGCTTTTCAGACGTTTTAACCTACTTGAATATTAAACTATTGAAATTGAATTTTTGGATGCAGAAGAATTTTATATAGTAGTGATATATGGTGAAATGATTTTAAAATTTACTACTACAAGTGCAATAACCACTGCAGTCAATTCTTAGCCAGTTTTTGAGCACCTGTTAATGATGGCGGACTTAGAGGCCTATTTTATAACTCATAGCGATGTCGTTAAGCACCAGTTACAATTCGATTCTCGTTCCGCTAACGATTTTGCAATGAAAACCAATTTCATAACTTTTCGTAATCGTTACTAAACGATTAAACCGTTATGATATGATCGTTAAAGAACGGCACTTTTGTTGACAGTCGTTACGCAACGGTAATTATCTATTTTGACAAATAGCTTTATTTATCTATTCTTTTCCTGTTTATTATTGTTCGAATTGTTAAATAATTAGTGATGGATAGGCCTAATAACTTGTTAGAAGTTTTGGAGGAACTAGAACGAAGGTAGGAAGATGTTTTATTTAAATAGTATATTGTGTTACGACACAAAATGGTTTACTCTTTTATTAAAAAAGATTTATCTGCAAATGGCGAAAATATTTTTTATTTTCAGAGAGAGAAGTCGACATATGAACAGGTATTTGAGGGACACAAGTGATCCTTTCTTAATTCCTGAAGAACACTTTCGAAAATTGTATAGGTTAAGTAGAGAAGCCGCAAGGACACTGTATTTGGAATTATCACAGCATATGGATATAGGCAGAAGAGTTACAAAAATTCCATCAGTTGTGAGAGTATGGATGTGAATTATGTTAAGCTAATTGAGTATTCTATATATTTGAAACTTTACAGTTCATCACAGCGTTACATTTTTTTGCACAAGGCAGCTATCAGAAATCAGTAGGAAAAGATCAGCACTGCAGTGTTTCACAAAGTGAAGTCAGCAATAGCCTTCACGAAATTATCAACATTCTAGTGGAACATGCAGCTGCAAATTATATAAGATTTCCGAGAAATGTGGCAGACGTCACCAGAGTTAAAACTGGGTGATGACAAAAACTTAAAATAAGGTCCATTAGGTAATTAATTGTTTGATTTAATCATTTTCAGATTTTTTGAAAAGTTTGGATTTCCGGGCATATTGGGATGCATTGATGGAACCCACGTATTGATTGTTCCTCCTCCAGCAGTGCATGATATATATCCTGGTCGAATTTATATCAACAGGAATCATAGACATTCCTTGAATTGTCAAATTGTAAATAAAATATCTACGTTCAATGATAAAGAAATTGTTGAAATTTTTATCTACAGATTTGTGACTCTGATTTGAATATTCTGTCCATTAATGCCAGATTTCCAGGATCTGTTCATGATTCCGCGATATGGATGATGAGTGGGGTGAAACAAATTTTGAGGGACAACTATACCAACAGAGGAGACAGATCAACATGGCTTCTAGGTATAAGCATTGCAATAACAATATCTCTTATTTCACATACCAAAAATTAATTAGGTGATTCGGGATACCCATTAGAGCCTTTTCTTCTAACGCCCATTGAAGGAGCAAACCCGCAAACCCCAGAAGGTCGTTACACAAGAGCCCACAAAACAGTTAGAAACTGCGTCGAACGATGTATTGGGGTTTTGAAGTCATACTTCAGATGCTTACACAAAGATCGTGTGCTTCATTATACGCCAGTTACGGCTGCCAAAATTGTATATGCATGTGCAATTTTGCATAATATTTTACGGATGAGGAACATTGTTGATGACAATATTGAGATAAGTAAGCAGTTTTCTGTCTGTTATAAATAATTTTTTTCTAGCTGTGATTTTTAATTTTTAGTGAATGATGATCAACCTCCACAAAATCCCTTAAATGAAGACGAAGAAAACCTGCTCCAGCAAGGACGTCAAATAAGAAATAATGTAATATTGCAACATTTTAGATAATTTATTATGTTTATTATTATAACACTTAAATAAAGAATTCTACTTAATTACAAAACCGAAGAAAACTTTTTGTATAGAAATATTAATGTATGTACTCATATGAAAATGAACATAAAAACAGAGCACAAAAGTAATAAGTAGGTATATGACATATATACAGTTATTAAAGTAAAACTATTGAGAATCATCTTCTAAAAACTGAAATTCTGTTTCCGGATATTTTAGCTTTACTTTTAATTCTGAAATCGCAATTTCCTTTTGTTTTAGTTTGACCAGCGTTTTTAAACTTTCATTGATTTCTTGTAGATAATTGGTTGTGGTTAAATCATTTGCCACAAGGTTTCTCACAGAAGCGGCCAAAGTTACCCTCTTTGGTTGCTGTTTCTGGCTGGAGGGTTGCTGAATATTTTTTTCTATAGGTGGTGTAACCAAAGATGTAACTAGTTGTGGTGTTGGAGGCTTAACTGGTATTGCAGGTGCATCATCTGTTGGTATATTGATAATTATAAATGAATCTCTTGTAATTTATTGTCCTATACATATCTCAATACCCACCATCTAAACCTAATTCTGGAATGTTTTCTAGTCCATTAACAACAGCCCGTCCTGTGAGATCCAGCAATCTATTTTCAACCTCAGTAAGTGGAATATCTGGTGGTCCTCCACCAGTTTTTACTCGCGATAACTCGAGCTTTCTGGCTTTTTTTCGCACATTGCATTTCCAATCAGCAAACCTCTAAAATGTTAACAATGCATATAATTTAACACAAAATTAGACAAATATGAGAAATTCTTTTATTACTTCTTTCCACTGCTGAACAGTTTTCATTGGTCCACCTGCTGCATTTAGCTTTAGGGCGAGCGTGTTCCATGTTTCCTCCAAGACATCGGGATTTTTAGAGTTAAATTTATTGGTACGAAACGGTTCATTACTCTGCAATTCTTCCAGGTAAATCTGATATTGCCCGGCAGTGATCTTTGCGGCGCGTTTTCTTTTGCAACCACTTTGATATTCATCTTCAGCCATTACTTTTGAAAGTTGGAAATGTCCGCAATGTACACAGTTAAATTGAAAATTGAAATATGCTATTTTTAACGTCAACTGTCAAACTGGCTCAAAACAATTGATTTTTCAAAAATCAAGTAAGCTAAAAGTATACTATTCATTCTAAAATCAAAAGTTCATAGTTCCGAATAAGCGTTCAAGGTCAATGCTCAACGATGCTGGTTACAAAATAACAATTTTATCTAAATCGTTCGCAAAACCGTAACTGAAGCCCTGAACGATTGTAGCTACCTAACGAATCGTACCATAACGATTTTTTATAAAATAGACCCCTTAGTCTGGCTACAAGTATTATATTTTCGTCGCCGCTAAGCAATGATAGTAGTACAATAACAATTTCTGTAGTTAATATTGGCTGCAAAACGTGCTTTTCAGACGTTTTAACGTACTTGAATACTAAACTACCAAACTTGAATTTTTTGGATGCAGAAAAATTCATAGCTTAGTGGCGACCAAATTATAATAATTGTAGCCAGACTAAGGGGCCTATTTTATAACTCATAACGATCTCGTTAACTACCAGTTACAATTCGATTCTCGTTCGGATAACGATTTTTCAATGAAAACCAATTTTGTAACTTTTTATAATCGTTACTAAACGATTAAACCGTTACGATATGCTCGCTAAAGAACGACACCTCTGCTGGCAGTCGTAAAGGAAAGGTAGATGTCTATTTTGACCAATAACTTTACTTATTTATTCTTTTCATGATTGTTATTGTTACGGCTGTTAAAATAATTTGCCATGGTTAGACATTCGAGTATGAGCGGTTGGCGAGGCTAGACGTACTTTATGGTTGGCTTCGTGTGAACTCAAATACCTATTATTACTAGTCTATATTAGTGTATCAGTGATTATTCTAAAATGGTTTTTACTCAAAGCCAAATAACTGATATCAAGAATAGTGCAAAAACGGTTGTAGAAGATTACTTTAAAAACCATGTGAAGCTGGATGACCTGGCGTTGAAAGTAGCAGAAATTGTAGTGAACAAGTTGGAAGATAAGTTTGAGAAGATATTAGAGAAATGCGACTTATTGCAAACACGTGTTGTGAGTCTTGAAAAAGAAAATGCGGAATTAACGAGCAAAATGGACAATTTAGAACAGTATTCACGGCGTAATAGTGTGCGAATGTTCGGTGTTAGGGAAGAGAATAATGAGGATGTGGAAAAAGTTGCTCTCAACGTTATTAACAACCAATTAGGCATACAGCTATTGCCTGAATATATAGATCGGTGTCACCGTGTTGGTGCCCGGAAAACAGATGGGAAGGCAATACGTGGAATTTTAATTAAATTCTCTACCTATCGGCATCGTGCGATGGTCTTCAACAATAAAAAAAAGCTGAAAGGATCGTCGATTGTGATTAAGGAAGATTTAACCAGGCAACGTATGGATATACTTAATGCAGCCAAAGAGCGGTTTGGATTCAAGAATGTGTGGTCGTCAGACGGTACTATCTACATCAACAGAGACGGGAATAAAATGTTAGTGCGATCCATGATAGAATTGGAAAAGTTATGTGGCGAATAGGTGATTTATCTGTTCTGTTCTGGAAACGTGATTACTGGTATGCGGTATTATTATTATCTTTTTAGTATGTAAACAAATATTAATTTTATTATCAAATATATACCACGGAACAACCATTATAGCTATGTCTAAATTTGTAATGTTTATAAGTGATTATAAGATGAATTTAAATTTTGATTTCGATGAAAATAATAGTTACACTTCGAGTACAACTAGCTGCAATATAAAAAAATTCACCGAAATTCATAGTTCTCAAAATAATCAAATATCTATTTGCAATTTAAATATAAGAAGCATAAACAAAAATTTTGACCTTTTTTTGATATTTTTAGAATCTATTCAGGTACAGTTTGATATAATAATCCTCACGGAAACTTGGCAAATACAGATGGAGATTGATAAATATACTTTAAGTGGGTATAATCATTACTATAATTATGGTTTAATTAATCAAAATGATGGGGTACTTATCTATGTTAAGAGTGATATTAAACATTATATACAAAAAATTGAAACTCCATCTGGTTATTCCTTTCTTCGAATTGATTATGAAAGAAATGGAGTGCTTTGTGGCGTGTCAGCTATCTATCGACCACCATCAACTAATCCGGAGGACTTTTTGCAGGATCTGAGAAGTGTTCTGCAGAAAAGTATAAGTCAAATTGAGGTATTTGCTGGGGATATAAATATAAATATCCTTGAAAATACTAATATTGTAACCAGCGAATATCTGCAGCTGCTTCTTGAGTTTGGGTTCACTACGTATTTAAGAAAACCAACTAGGATATATAAGGGGGCCGAAACATGTATAGACCATTTTTTTATAAAACATCATCGATCATCTACAATAAATATGGTTCATATGATAATAATTGAAACGGAAATAACTGATCACTATTCAACTGCTTTAATAATGAAACTTGGGAACGATAATGATAAAAAAACGAGCAATACTAGCAATAATAATAAATTGTTGTGTACCAAAATTGATTATAAGAAATTAAAGGGTCTATTAACCACTGAAAATTGGGATGACATTTTAAGTGTAAATGATACAGAAACATGTGCTACAGTCTTAGTTAATAAGTTAAAATATTATATATCTTTATCAAAAAATACTAATACTATTACTTCCAAGCAACGAAAAATCAAACCCTGGATGACGAATGGGATATTAAGATCTATTAGAAACAGAGATAAACTAGGTAAAATAGCTAAAACTAACCCTCAAAATCTAGAAATACATCTACAGTATACTAGATATAGGAATTTCTTAAATAAGTTAATTAAAAGTACTAAAGAAAATTTTTATAAGGCAAAACTGAATGAGGTAAGAGGGGATATTAAAAAAACTTGGAAGTTAATAAATGAAATAACTAACACAACTGCAAAAATAGATGAAGTTTATAATCTGAAGAATGAAGATGGTGTTGAAATTAGTAATAAGAAAGAAAAAGCGGATTATTTTAATAAATTTTTTCAGGATGCAACAATAAAAATGGCTAATGACATTAGAATTAATGACAACCATGAACTCTCATATTCTACTAATAATAATTCAATCTTTTTGAACCCTGTCGATGAAACTGAAATCAGTAATCAAATAAAAATACTAAAAAATTCGGGTGCTGCAGGCATAGATGGTATTTCTAATAATACATTGAAGAATATTAATCAGTACGTAGTGAAGCCACTAACTCATATTACCAATCTTAGCCTCCAAAATGGCATTTTTCCTGATATTTTTAAAACAAGTTTAATTACACCTATTTTTAAAGCGGGAGATAAATCTAATGTATCTAATTATCGTCCAATCTCAATTTTAAGTAGTATTGGTAAAGTCATTGAAAAATGCATTAAAAACAGAATCATGGGTTTTCTTAATAAACATAAACTACTGGCAAGTACTCAATTTGGTTTTCAGGAAAGTAAAAGTACACAAGATGCGATAAATGAACTCACAACAAACTTAATTGGTGCTATTGATGATAATAAAAAAGCAATTGCAGTTTTCTTGGATCTTGCAAAGGCCTTCGATACTGTGTGTCACTCCACACTCGACTCTAAATTGGAGAGAATTGGAATTAGAGGAAATGCTAAAAAACTAATTGAGAGCTACTTATCAAATCGTAAACAAATTGTATCCCTAAATGGCACTCTTAGTGAGGAATTAAAAGTGAAAGTAGGAGTACCTCAAGGCTCAGTATTAGGACCGATACTTTTTCTTATTTATATTAATGAATTTGTAAATCTAAATGTCAAGGGAAAAATAATATCTTTTGCGGATGATACCGCAGTCATTTTTGCTGCAGAGAGTTGGAGTGATCTCAGGAAGAGGGTTGAAGGTGGAATGTCGTTGATTAAGCATAAACTTGATATAGACTCTTTATCACTTAATTTATCAAAAACAAAATTTATTCAGTTTTCTTTGGCACAATCACATATTCCGGAATTTATAGATATTAACATACACACCTTAAATTGTCTGAAAATAAATAAAAGAAATTGCAGTTGCAAGCTTAAGATTAAGTCGACTAAAAACATTAAATACCTCGGAATCCACATTGATTCTAATCTTAAATGGAATGTTCAAATTGAACAATTAATAATAAGAATCAGGAAAACGATATATAAATTCAAGATGCTTGCAAATATCATGAAGATTGATGCATTGAAAACAGTTTATTATGCCCTAACACAATCAATCTTAGAATATGGAATAACTGGATGGGGTGGTGTGGCAGATTGCTTTTTGAGACCTCTGGAAATCCTTCAAAAATATATAATTAAAATTATATATAAAAAGGATTGGAGATATCCTACAGAACAGTTATTTAACGAAACTAAATTACTCAATATTCGAAAACTATATGTAAAAAATATCCTGAACTATGCATACAAAAATTATCATCAATATTTAACACCCTTTCACGGGTATGTCACTAGGAAAAAAGACAATCTCTCAGTCCCAAAAATGACAAAATCCATATCTCAGAAACATAAGTTTTTTGGCACCTAGACTATATAACTTAATTCCCGAAGACATAAAAAAGTGTAAAGTATTGAACCTATTCAAATTCAAAATTAAATCATGGCTTCAAAATACAGAATTGGATTATTATGCGTCTGTGGTCAGAATTCCTGTTTAGAGGCTTCTTCTTCATTAATTATTATTAGCGGTGTAGGTACACATTCTATTTAATCTAATTTAATTTAATATAACAAGAGTGTAAATATATATAGAATAGTATTTTATTAATTATACTCGAATGTGCCACGCACGAGCTTCGGCTTTTGTGGCATTTCCTGCTGTATGGAATATGTAAAATGAACTAATTAGAGTGGAAATAAAAATACAAATACAAATACAATAATCACTTTAAGAAGTTTTGGCGGAGTTAGAGCGAATGCAAGTAGATGTTTACTTCCTTTGTCCAAAAGATGAATGAAGTATTGTAATCGTGAAAAAAGCACTCTCCGATATTTCTTCAAATCTTCGCGTTTCAAGGCCTCTAAATGGTGAAAAATAGGTTTTCTCAATTCCATCTCTCTATCTATCTGTATGCTTGTTGACGTTATAGCTCAAAAGCGATTTGTTGGAGGTAGTCGACCTGGCTCGAAAGCGAATATACTTTAGGGCAAATATAGACAGGGTGATCACCTTAAAAAAATTAATTTGTCTATTTTTGCTTTAACTCAACTTAGTTAAATGAAAGCAATATTTTGCACACAGCTCAGGTTTATTTCTTAACGAAAAAGGGCATATTTTAGATCCAGCGTATACAAGGCAAACACCTTAGAACATTTATAATTTTTTCCTTTCATATTTTTAGATTTTTTTTTTCAAAACTTCAATTTGTGAGGAAAGTTCGGAGTAGCCCTTTATAGAATTGAGGAACAAAACAACAAAAGTGATCCTTTTTTATTCTGTAAGAAAAGTTTGTAGGTATATGTTAAGTAGAGAAACCGCAAAGGATCTATATTTGGAATTATCATGCATATGGGCCTAAGAGTTAGAAAAATCGCATCAGTTGTGAGGTAGATTGAATTATATTAAACTATTCAGTATTTTTTATTTTTGAAACTTTATAGTTCATCACAGCCTTTCACTTTTTTGCAAAATACAGCTATCAGGTATAGATGGCACTGTAGTGTTTCACAAAGTGAAGTCAGCAACGGCCTCATGAAATTTTCAACATTCTATTGGAACATCTAGCGTAAAATTATATAAAAATGCTCAGAAATATGGCAGTGATCTTTGTGGAGCGTTTTCCTCTGATTTTTATCTTCGGCCATTACTTCAAAAAATTTTACCACCTTACTACTTTTGATCTTTAAAAATCTCCGCAATAAATAAGAACACACTTTAATTTAATTTAATTTTGAAATACACAATTACATTTTAAACGTCAACTGTCAAACCGTTGTCAAAATCAGTAAATTTCTCAACAATGAAGTAAGCTGCAGGTATACTATTCGTTCTAAAATCAAAAGCTTATAGCTCTGAAAAAGCGTTGAAGGCCGATGCTTAACGATGATGCTTACAAAATAACATGTTTGTCCAAATCGTACGCAACATCGTAATTGAAGCTCCGAACGATTATAGTTAACCAACGAATCGTACCATAACGATTTTTTATAAAATAGACCCCTAAGCGTGCCATCGCTAACAGGTGCTCAATAACTGGCTAAGAATTGACTGCAGTGGTTATAGCGCTTGTAGTACTATATTTTGAAATCATTTAACCATCTATCTCTACTATATCAAATTTTTCTGCATCCAAAAATTCAAGTTCAATAGTTTAGTATTCAAGTATGTTAAAACGTATGAAAAGCAAGTTTTGCAGCAAATATTAACTACAGAAATTGTTATTGTACTACTATCATAGCTTAGTGGCGACCAAACTATAATAATTGTAGCCAGAGTAAGCGTGCCATCACTAACAGGTACCAATAACTGGCTAAGAATTGACTGCAGCGGTTATAGCCTTTGTAGTAGTATGTTTTGATATCATTTAAATATATATCACTACTATATCAAATTTGTCTGCATCCAAATAATTCAAGTTCAATAGTTTAGCATTCAAGTACGTTTAAACGTCTGAAAAGTACGTTTTGCAGCAAATATTAACTATAGAAATTGTTATTGCACTACCATCATAGCTGAGTGGCGACCAAAATATAATATTTCTAGCCAGAGTAGGCGCGCCATCACTAGCAGGAGCTCGATAACTGGCTAAGAATTTACTGCAATGGTTATAGTCGTCGTAGTGGTATATTTTGAAATCATTTAACCATATATTACTACTATATAGAACTATTCTGCATCATAAAAATTCGAATTCTGTAATTTAGGATTCAATTACGTTAAAACATCCGAAAAGCACGTTTTTCAACAAATATTAACTACAGAAAATGTTACTGTACTACTATGGTATATAAAATATAATAATTGTAGCCGAACTAAGTGTACCATCACCAAGAGGTGCTCCATAACTGTTGAAGAATTTACTGCAGTGGTTATAGCCCTTGTAGTAGTATATTTGTGAATCATTTAACTATCTATCACTACTATATGAAATTTTCCTGCATCATAAAAATTCAAATTTTATAGTTTAATCAAGTACGTTAAAACATCCAGAAAGCACGTTTTCAACAAATATTAACTACATAAAACGTTACTGTACTACTATCATAGCTGAGTGGCGACCAAAATATAATAATTGTAGCTAGACTAAGCGTACCATTACTAACAGGTGCTCGATAACTGGCTAAGAATTCAGTACAGTGGTTATAGCACTTGAAATGGTATATTTGGAAATCATTTAACCATATATCACTACTACATCAAATTTTTCTGCATCCAAAAAGTTCAAGTTTAATAGTTTAGTATCCAAGTACGTTAAAACTTCTGAAACGCACGTTTTGCAGAAAATATTAACTACAGAAAATGTTATTGCACTACTATAATAGTTAAGTGGCGACCTAAATATAATAATTGTAACCCGACTAGGCGTGTCATCACTAACAGGTGCTCAATAACTGGCTAAGAATTGACTGCAGTGGTTATAACCCTTCTAGTAGTATATTTTGTTATCATTTAATTATGTATCACTACTATATCAAATTCGTCTGAATCCAAAAATTCAATTTCAATAGTTGGTATTCAAGTACGTTAAAACGTCTGAAAAGTACGTTTTGCAGCAAATATTAACTACAGAAATTGTTATTGTACTACTTTCATAGCATAGTTGCGACCACAATATAATAATTGTAGCTAGGCTAAGCGTGCCATCACTAACAGGTGCTCGATAACCGGGTAAGATTTCATTGCAGTGGTTAAACCCCTTGTAGTGGTATATTTGGGTATCACTTAACCATATATCACTACTATATCAAATCTTTCTGCATCCAAAAATTTCAAGTTGAATAGTTTAAAATTCAAGTACATTCAAACGTCTTAAAAGCAGGTTTAGCAGCAAACATTAACTACAGAAAATGTTATTGCACTACTATAATAGCTAAGTGGCGACCTAAATATAATAATTGTAGCCAGACTAAGCTTGCCATCACTAACAGGTGCTCAGTAACTGTCTAAGAATTCAGTGCAGTGGTTATAGCCTTTGTAGTAGTATATATGGAAATCAATTAACCTTATAACAATACTATATCAAATTTGTCCGCATACAAGAAAATTAAGTTGAATGGTTTAGAATTCAAGTACGTTAAATGCCTGAAAAGCATCTTTAATACCAAATATTAACTACAGAAGATGTTATTGTACTACTATAATAGCTTACTGTCGTCAAAATATAATAATTGTAGCCAGACTAAGCGTGCCAATACTGACAGGTGCCCGATAACTGGCTAAGAACTCACTAAAGTGGTTATAGTGATTGTAGTGGTATATTTGAAAATCAGTTAACCATTGATCACTACTATATAAAATTTTTCTTTATCATAAAAATTCAAATTCTGTAATTTAGTATTCAAGTACGTTAAAACATCCGAAAAGCATGTTTTCAACAAATATTAACTACTGAAAATGTTGCTGCACTACTATCATAGCTTAGTGGCGACCAAAATATAATAATTGTAGCCAGGATAAGCGTGCCATCACTAACAGGTGCTCGATAACCGGGTAAGATTTCACTGCAGTGGTTAAACCCCTTGTAGTAGTATATTTGGGAATCACTTAACCATATATCACTACTATATCAAATCTTTCTGCATCCAAAAATTTCAAGTTGAATAGTTTAAAATTCAAGTACATTCAAACGTCTTAAAAGCAGGTTTAGCAGCAAACATTAACTACAGAAGATGTTATTGCACTACTATAATAGCTAAGGGGCGACCAAAATATAATGATTGTAGCCAGACTAATCGTGCCATCACTAACAGGTGCTCAATAACTGGCTAAGAATTGAGTGCAGTGGCTATAGTCCTTGTAGTAGTATATTCTGAAATTATTTGACCATATATAACGACTATATCAAACAAACAAAAGGTGTTCGTACGGTATCGGCGGTTCTACTATCCGGTGGATTGTAACATTTGTATCACTATCATATACAGCTATTTCTTTGCAAATAAAGTTGCTATTTTTATTTTCAAAACCTTGAATATCTATAAATTTCATCGCTAATGTTGTCGAAAGAACAATCAATCTACAACTAGTCGAACTAGTATTTAGCTAACTATTTTTATGTCACTGGTAAAAGGATTATATTTCACTTTTCGATCGAATAAAATCAATTTGTAGGCTGAAGTGTTTTTCGGTATATCAGTATTGGTTTCGAATTCAAGTCGAATATCTACAGCACCGCCTTTTAATGATTCATGTTGTCTAGAACAATCTATTACGACTAGTGGAGCTATACTTTTAAATTGTGCAGGCGTAAGAACAGGCTAATTGTCATGTTCGTAGTAAGATGATTGAAAACCTGCAAACATTTCATACAGTTGCGCATATCGATTGCTGTCAAATTCCAGATTTAAATTATCATAGGGATATCTTTCGGAATTGAAGTAAAGTGTAATATTTCTTAAATCGCAAGAATCAAATTGAGCCATATTTTTAACAGTTTTATTTTTTCGGTCTGTTTGGAAGCCTACAATAATGTGACGTGGAGTTTCTACTTGACTAACATTTTTTATAGTGTGTCGTTTTGTCTGTTGTAATGCAGGATACTCGTGCAATTCCCAACTTCTAAAATTGATTTACAACTGACTACTTTGCTCAATGTATTTTAATCATTTTAAACGATTTACATCGGCCACCGAAATGTGTGGTACTCTCCAATACACTTTTGTTAATTCTACTTTAAGTTTTTCATCGACCGTATTAATAACAGCATTTAAATCTTGATTGCTTCTAATAAGTAGGTACTAATTCTTGTCGAACGTTTAGTAAAATTTTTCTAAAGTCTTCAAAAACTCCCATCAACATTTCGCAGGGGACAAATATCTGAAAATTACCTTTGGAATCGACCAATCCGTCAATAGAAGTTTTGGTAGGCGTCCAACCTGCATTCTCCAAACGAATACTTGATTCGAATTATATGACACGTAGGCTTTCATAGTTGCAGTTATACAGACATTTCTTACACGATCAACCACCACACCATTAAGTTCATATCTAATTTCATCTAGTAGGTGAGATATGCCTAAATTTGCAAATTATCCCGTTGCAGTAGCTTTACTATCTGCATCCTTCAACAATTTACCTTCGAAACATATAACACTGTTGCACGGTAAAGTGTACACATCTTGATGTAAAATAGGTATTCGTATTTCATCGTTATTATTAAATGTTGTAGAAGAATAGGGTTGATGCGTATGTTTCTCCGAATAGACAATCGAGTTATCTTGAAAAGCTGTTTCAGTAACGTTTAGTATTTCAGAAGTCGTCATTTTTATTTGACGCAAGACAAGCGCTCTTAATATTACAGAGTATTAAAATTTTTCGAATATTAACAGTAAAATTTAATTTAATAACAGTCCAGATGTTTTTTCTTTTTGACTTCCCCCTCGCCGGCACTTCTAGCAGTTAGCTTCAAACCTAAAGATTTTAGAAACAGTTTATTACCAGATGTTAATCTATCGACTGCAGGCAGCCTACTAATGTTCGAAACAAACTGATCATCTCTAATATATGTTTGCTGCGGCTGCTGCTGAGAGTTGCATCTAACCACCATTTTGTTTCTTGAGATGCAACCTTACCGTGATGGTTTCTCCGCAGAAATTTACCAATTTACCGTTTTGATCCGTTATTTGTATAACAATGTTATCAATAATTCTCGTATTGATTGGTAGATATATAACGTTAGAGGGATTTTCTACAATCTTAAATCCTGGCGGATCTGTAAGGAAAAATTGATGAACTCTGTGTACAGAATTGCTGTTGTGATAAGTACCAGTTACGATATTGCAATCAATACATATAGTATTAACTTTAAATATATCTACAGGATTATCGGAAATATATCTACCATAAGCTTTCAATTTCTTAGGTTTGAAACCTAATAACTGTCCAATACTATCTTTAGCAGTAAAATCGATTGCTAAGGATGATTTAATTTCACTCCTGAGCGTGTTATTATTAGGCTTAATATGTAGCACAGGTTGTGCTTGGTGCTGCACAATATTTTTTTCTAGTACATCATTAGCACTACCCGCTTGAGGAGAGGGTGGCTTAGACTTTGTTACACCTATACTCAGCTCATGTCTAATATATTGACTTATATCGGCAACTTCATATGAACCGTGAGGTATTTCAATTACAGCTTGTTTACCATCAATATCAGTAGAATGAAATTTATTACTACTGAGCTGTGAGAACAGATTCATTTCCAGACAAGGTAAACGTCCAGGACATGTTTAATAGTAGACGGTTTAACTAGAACTGAAACAAAACATCTGGAGACCTATAATTTTAATTACATTCTTATCAGCCTACGACTCTCCTCCTCCTCCTCTAAGAATCTTACTGGAAATAAAACAACTTTTGTTAAACAATAGGTTTTATTTTTCCTTTTACATCCTTATTCAGTATACATTGCAATTGTTTATTTAAGATAGGTTCTAACAATAGAGACATTTTATCTATTCTATTCTTAAACCTCATCCTGTCGAGTGCGCACAACTGCCAGTAATTGTATGGAAGTTCATTATCCTCCTCTTCTTCTTCTTTCTGACGAATTTCGACAATCGGGTAAAAGTGAACCTGCCTGCTGCTGCTGTTTTTATTCTTGGCGTTCTTTGTCATACAACATCAAGTTATGTTTAAACTGGCTTATCAACAAGTTCAGGTCTGGCTGCCGCTCGTTTAATTTCAAACAAAAAAGTTCCTTTGAAATATCTTTAAATTTGCAATATATTTCAATATCTCTTTTCAATTTCTCCAGATTTTCAGTAAAGTGGTTGAACTGCATTCGATATTTATAGTATCGTTGCTGCTTCATAAAGCGAATGTGCACAACTCAGACTTCCCATACTATAAGTACATCCTCAGACGATAACGTCATCCTCCCACATCTGCAAGTCTTTACAAGTCTGGACAGGTCTTTTCTCGCAGTAAACTGGTAGGAAGCTAACACATGACGCCGTGCAAAAATTGTAAACATAAATGCCCGCAATTTACAGAATCATACGTTTGAAATACTTGGTGATTATATTTAATAGGATGACAGCTGCATTACAAGTTTTTTGTCGTGAATAATGCGTATCCTTTTTTATAATGTTATAGATATAACCCTTTACCTAAAGCTATTGCTTCCATCGTTTTATTATGTCTTTCAGACTCTGCTAATTGTTTTTTTGCCGACTGGGCGTCTTTAACCACTTTTGCAATTCCTGCAGCTCCACTGATAAGAGCTCCTAACGAGCTAAGTCCTGCAAAGATTGGAATCAAGGGTAAAATTCCTCCTGTTTTTGGCACACGTATTACTGGAGGAGTTTTAATAATCTTGTTTCTCTTTATCTTATTAATTATCTTAACAGCAATATTTGTAGCATCGCTTAAGTTTCGCAGCAGTCGTCCTCCTCCTCCTAATTCAGTTCGTGCTTTTTTCACTACCTGATTGAAAGTAAGCGTATCTCTGGAACAAGGTGTCCTCTTTCTCTTTTTACCAGTTTTCGTTTTAGCTCCCAACCCCATTTTTACTTTTGCCTTCATAGCTACTCCTGCAGCCGAGACACGTTCACCTAAGTTAGCGTCTGAAGCTCTAATACGTCCAATAGCATTTTTAGCTAAAATTCTGTCTGCTTTATGTCGTTCCTCCATATTATCAGAATGTTTTGCATAAGCCAAATCGTGCTCACGACACGCTTGATCTAATTTGTTAATTCCGGGATCTCCTCGTGCGATTCTTTTCTCAAGTTTTGTTCCAGGCCCGCAATATTGATATCTTGGTATGTGCAATTCGAAAGGCAATTTATTAATGAGCGTATTGAGTACACCAGCACCTCGTCGCCGAAGGACTGGTTTACTGTTTCGACGTCGAACCATTTTATAGAACTGAGAACTGATCGATTAGGACCTTAATATATATAGATATGCGTAGCAGTTTTAGTATGAGTTTCCAAGTAGACGTCATGAGGGTAGTTAAACTAAAAAATAGTTTGCCAATAAAAAATCATGATAATCATACTGCATCTCTAAGCAGAAGACATGGCTTGCTGTTACCTTCCACAATACGATGCCTCATTATAGGCCCATCGAATAGTGGTAAAACAAACATCATTATTTCGCTAATAGAAGATGCTAATGGAGTACGATTCGAAAATATTTATATATATTCAAAATCGCTGTTTCAATCAAAGTTTGAATATCTAAGTTGTTTCAATTAATTCCTGAGGTTGGTTACTATACATACAGCGATGGTGTAAACATTGTGCCACCTGACCAAGCTAAATCTAACAGCATTTTTATTTTTGATGACATTGCTTGCGACAAACAGGACGTTATGAGAGAATATTTTAGCATGGGTCGACATAAAAATATAGACTGTTTCTATATTTGTCAAACATATGCATGTATTCCTAAACATCTTATTCGCGATAATGCTAACATGCTGGTGCTGTTTAAGCAAAACGATATGAATTTACAGAAGGTCTACCGAGATCATGTTAATACCGACATGACTTATGAACAATTTAAAGAAATGTGTACTTATTGCTGGAATAGTCATAAACACGGATTTTTGGTAATAGACAAAGATAGTGATTTAAACAATGGACGCTATCGTTATGAATTTTATTCGTATATATACATTTAACAATTCTGATGTCTATTATTTGATAGAAAGCTGTTGACGTATGAACTAGTTTGAATCTGTCAGTCTGTATAACTGTCTAGCTGGCTGTCTACCTGTTTACCTGTCTAGCTGTCTATCTGTCTACCTGTCTACCTGTCTACCTGTCTAGCTGTCTAGCTGTCTAGCTGTCTACCTGTCCACCTGTCTACCTGTCCAGCTGTCTACCTTGTACCGATAATGAAAACGAATGTAGCGACAGAACTTAGTAAAACTAAAAATATTATAAGACAGAAAGTTCGAGCTCTTAAGGAGGGTAAGTTGGTGCAACAACAGCTCCTCGGTAAATTTTTTAAACCTGTTACCGAACAAATGCAAAGTGTTGTAAAAGTGATAAATAAAAAAGAGACTCCCCCATCTTCAAAACTAGAATTATTTACACCAAAACCTGCTGATAAAGTATTGTGTGAATCCGCCGAAGATTATTCTAATACGAATATAGCAAACAAATTTCAGCCGTCTACCAGCATAGAACCGCAAGCTATAAGTGCTTTATTAGAACAGTATGATAAACTTTCTAGGAAATATGGAAGTAATTATCTTATACAAAGAGAGAGGACTAAAATGGTTCGGTCACCTCCTTCGCTACGATTGCCTAACAGACGCAGACCTACAACAATTAGGAGAACGTCGCTACTAAATCATCTCGGGTGGCAAGTACGGGGGCAGCACAAAACTTGTCTTTGAGGAGATCGTCCAGACAGAGATGACACCCGTAGCACAATAATTATCTGATGTATAATATATATATATTTGTAATAATTTTATACATGTATGTTTTAGACAAAATAAAATACAAGTATATTTACATTGTTGTTTTATTACACCATTGTGCTTATAAACCCGATTACAGAAACATGCCAGGTTGGCCGAGCGGTCTAAGGCGCCAGATTTAAGCTATGGTTGCCTAAGGGAAGATTGGGTTCGAACCCCACACATGGCAATTCTTTTTTGTTTGTCTAACAGACATCAGTACTTGGCAAACTTATTTCAAGATCATTGTTGCAGATCATCATCGCAACTGATAATGGAGGTCAGCGTCAGCAAAAAAATTTCAAACAAAGGCTCCATTCAATTTAGCGGTTGTGCAAATTTTTCTCAAACAATAGGTTTCTTTGTTCAATTCTTAACAGCTTTGCACATATCTCAAACATGTCTGGACAAGTCTGAAGCTTCAGACAATAACATCCTGTTTATCTGATAATGGAAGTCAGCAAAACTTCATCCAGACAACAAAGACTTCATTGTTCAATTATCGTGCAGATTTCTCAAACAATGGACGCCATTGTTCAATAACATCCTGCATCTACAAGTCTCAACTAGTTTTGCATTCCCAGACGATGACTCACATCCTGTCGAGCCTGGGAAAATTTTGATGAGCGTAGAAATCTTGTAAACATTTTAAAATTTGACATTTAGCCCAAAACTTTATCGTGGCACGTGACCTAGGTGAGGCCAATGACCCCGGCCCCGCCCGTGACCTTGACCTGGACTAAACCCGTGACCTAGAAAAAGTTCAAGGTCAAATGTGAGGCAGAACCCGTGTAGGTACACTACTCTGATCCTTTTTTCATCATTAGAACTATTTTTAAAACCATTGCGTTTTGATAGATATCTACCGGCATTCTAAACGAATATCATAAACATATTTGGTCAATTATAAAAAATTTAAAATAATTGAATAAATTCAATCAGGCCATCGATTAATCAATTAATAATAACTTTACCAAAGTTATGTAATCCAACAAATGAACTTACTCCTAAAATGCATCGTGAGTTTTTTGGGTTTGTCTTATAAAATTTGAAAATTATTTGCCGCACTCTTAGTAAAATTAAGAATTTGAATAACGGTTGCTATGTGCTCGATGTTGAATCTAGGGAGGTGACCGGGGTGAAATTCCCCCCGGGGCAGTACAAAATTCACCTCCGGAAACATTACCACTTCGTATTCGTCTATAAAAGAATGGGTGGATTTCGCGGGAATAGGTAAAAACACCCCCCAGACGTTTCATTTTCCCCCCGGAGTGATCAGTCTGAATTCAACACTGTATGTGCTTTCGTAATTTGTTACTTAAAATAAGTTCTTATTGCAACGTCAACTGCACCATTTAACAGTGCTTCCTGGCGTCGCAAAAACAGTCATTTTCTCCAGAAATGTACTTTTCTCCGTGTTCAAGCAATAAGTTTATAAAGTTTTGTAGCATTTTCGGAATCAACGTTGCCACAGCTCTACTGCTTTTCTCACTATTCACTGCTCGTTCATACTAACTAGGCGGTCAACATGTTTTTTATCTCTGTAAGAGCATTTTCGAAATCTTTAGAATTACTTCTTTTGGTATTTTTGTAATCTTTGATTTTCAAGTATTGGACGTCACCAATGCGTCTCCTATTAAAATCAATTAATATGGCTAACTTACAAAGTACGTACCAGTAACTTTTAAGAATTTTGATTTAATTTTTGTCATCATTAATTAATATTTTTTTTACATTTTTCGGCAATTATTAGAACTCCATCCCGAAATTTTTGTATATCACTAAGCAGTGGCAGTATTGGTTGCTTATTCCACAGTTTTTATATCACGCCCTTGTTTGCTAGAGACGCTAATTCAGTGTTTTACCACGACTTTTAAAACGACAATTTAAAATATATACAGTGCTTTCCTTAAAAATTCAAGGAATAATTGTTGGAAAAACGCTAGGACATTTTTTCAAATAAAATGTATACATACAGGGTGACCCGCGTAGGAGGCATGACGTCATCGATTTTTTTAAATTTCAACCCTCTTTTTTATTACGGAATTCGAAAGAACACATGTTTTTACTTACGCTAAGCTAATTCTTGCGTATAGGTCACCTGATCAAAAATTAAGAAAAACAATTTTAAAAATGCAAAATAATAAATTTAATTTTAGTAAGTAGGATTTTACGGTTTTATCAATGACAGCAATCAATAAAACAAATGTCGGTCGTCTTGGATACTGTTCTTGCTCGTCAACTTTAAGGATCTTGCACGAAACAATGTTTTGTAAAGAAAGAGTTTACGATTCAAAATACCATAAAACATTGTACAATATACTCGACCTGATAACATGTTCGCTTCGCCCGCTCGTGATCGCCCGTAAAGTTCCAAGTAACGGTCTTGTAATGTAAATTACTATGACTTATTGTTCCTGAAGATAGTCCCGGAAATATTTTTATCAGTGAAGAGATAAGAATGATCTATTTTCCACAGTACCAGAATCAAAAATATTTACAATACCGTTATTCTTTGCCAAAATCAACTTAGTGTGCATTCAAATAAAAAATTTAAAATACACATTTTGGAAATAATAAACAAAAGTTAAATTCCTCGTTAAAAAGTGATTTGAAAAAGTGACTATATTTACCTTAGTAAAATATTACAAAAGAATACATTTGTCTTATGACTATTTTTCACAATATTCTAGTTTGTATAATTCGGGTCTATTTTTTAATTGCCTGGCAGCAGTTTCAATCAATGATAAAACACCATTACTTGAAAATAACACCTTTATTAAAAGACCAAAATTAAGACCTTTCCAAAAAAAAAAACGCTATAAATAAATACAACAAAGCCGCGTGTAGTTAATTTTATTGCACAGAAGTGTAGCAAAAGTTGGATAAAAGTAATCGATACCGGTGTTACAGTTACCGCTATGAAGTTCAGCGAGAGGATCACAGATGTCGCCGCCAATTGTTTCTGTCCATAGATATATAAGTACTAGATACGGCGTGCCGTTGCTATAGTTGACCAAGACGTACCATCTATTTCTGTCACTCTCAGTGCGTGCATTACGTATAGCGCTATCCTTTAGAGAGGTACAGTCGTGTGCAGATAAATCTGGGACAGTGTTTTTTTCACATGCAAATTCAGTTAAGAATTTGAAGAATATTTCCATGGATTTCCTCTTATCAGAGAGAGTTACGGGTTTCAGTACCTGTTAAAGTTTAATGTAACTCTTTCTGATAGCAGGAATTCCATGGAGATATTCTTCAATTCTTAACTGAATCTGCATGTGAAAAAACACTGTCCCAGATTTATTTGCACACGACTGTACTTTGACTCGTAATTGAAAGAAATTATGATAAAATACATTTAACTCGTGTTACATGGTGCCAGAACTAGTCTTTTTGGTTTCAAAATGCTACAAAATGTAGAAAAGAAGTACCTAATCGTATAAATAAACACGAATTAGAAAATATAACCTCAACAGTCAACACATAACCTCACTCGATAAGATTGTGTGCAGATATCCACTTACTAGAGTCTTTGAGTTTTACGGTTGAAAATAATAGCAATCAAAACCATGTAAGCAACATTTTGACTGGTAGGTCCAACAAGTTAAATGTTCAAGTAGCACCATTTTTCATGATAACTTTTTTAGGTGACCGTGTCTAATCGTTTTAACTTGTCAGAGGCTGGTTGAAAGGAAATTAATGATCCTAATAAAAGAAGTTTGTGAACACTACTTTGCTCTGAAACTGAGTTTGTCCTTTACAAGATGCACCATTTTGAAGTATGGTAGAAAATGACCTTTTGTACTCCGAGAATGGTGTTCCAAGTGGCTGTTAGAGCTCAACGAACAAAAATGCAGCGTGTTGCACATGGGATACCACAACCCTAGCTACACGTATTTTCTGAACAATGTGCTTATAAAGGCGGTTTATCAACAAAGAGATCTTGGGGTCACCGTGTCGTCGGATTTTAAATGGGAGTACCACGTTGCTAAAACAATCAAGAAAGTAAATATCATGTCGTAGCTAGTTTCGATCGCTTTTAAAAACATGTCTCCTCAACTTTTAGCGAAAACCTAAATTCGGCCAATTTTGGAGTATGCGTCCTGCGTTTGGAAGCCTAACCTTGCTAAAGACATTCATGCTCTTGAACTCACCCAGAGACGTATCACCAAGTTATCGCCAACTATTTGAAAACTGCCATATGAACAGAGGCTGCAGGTATTGGGGCTATCATCGATTTCTGAAAGACATTTAAGAGGTGACCTAATAGAAACATAAAATCCTCCACGGTTACTACACTGTAGTCATTGAAGGGTTTGTGACTAGTGAGAATGTGCGGTTGCGTGGCCACGAGTTCAAGCTGCTATTGTTAATATTAATAATTATTTAATGTTGTTTCTCTACTAACCATAACCAAAATTATAAGGAAAAGAGTTAGCAGTGTAATTGGCCTCGGATTCTGCATCTTAGCCCAAAACAGTTGGTTATTAAATAAATAGCCGTGTTTATTTGATTGTGCTTTATGAAAAAGACCCATTTTCAGAAAAAATTAGTAAGCATCTAGTATTTTTCATTTTTATGTGCCTTGCAAGGATTTGTTTGATGGAGTATGGTACTCGAGCCACCCGTATTTGGTCTAAGCCAAAATTTAAAATTGGTAATTTTTAAAATTTCTATAGCAAAGTAGAGACAACATGTGAAGAACTACCTAGAAACGACACGTTAATAATAATAAGAGACTTCAATGCTAAGATTGGAAAGGAAAGGAACAATACAGAGATAGCAGAAAAAGAAACCATTCACGAAACCACGAATGACAATGGAACAAGACTATGCACCCTAGCTGCAATGACAAATACATACATTGTGAGCACGAAATTTATACATAAAAAGAACACAAAATCACATGGATGATACCCGGGAAAACATATGGGAACCAAATAGATCACGTACTAATCTCAAGAAAATGGACAAGAATTGTACAAGTATGTTACAGAATATGAGAATAAATCTTCTGCTTCTAATAATGTACAGTCCTCAATATCATTCTTTTCATCACTAAGAACTTCGAGATCAATCACATCTCTTCCTGCACCCCATTTTACAAGAACGCGCAACCAAATTTATATGGCTTGCTGGAGCTTGCACCTCAGTTGGGTGGAAACGAACAGTTACTATTTTTTTCCAACCCCCACACATCTGCATGAACTGCTGTTATTTCCCACATTCGAATTTGATGAAAAACATGATGACAGTGTGGACGAGCAGCTGAAGAAGCAAAAGGAAACATTAACCTCAACTTTACAGTTCATAATTCATTCAGAAGTTAGGTGCCTTGAAACACTGTACGGAATCAATCCTTTTTGAAGCTTGGATAGGAAACTTTTTTGATATTCATTCCTTTCCTAATGCTATGAGGGATATGAATATCAATAAAAAAACTGAAATAATTTTTTAAAGGTTTTAATTAAACAAACTATCTACTTAACACACCGGTGAAAAGATAGGTCTTCGCTTGGAGAATTACAAGAAATAGAACAAATTATGCACGTTCTCATTGCTAAAGTTCAATTTTCGAAGAATAAACTGTGAAATTGAATGACACTTCTGACGTTTTCATTTCAAAACTTCAAAATTAAGCGTACGAAACGTTGTATGAAATACGTCTAAAGGGAGAGAGAAATAAAGTGATACAGGTTAGAATGAAATGGGGGAAGGTACCGAACTCCGTGATATGTTATTTTAAGATACGACGTACGTTTACATGTAGTGAACATATCCTGTACTAATATATCCATGATTGGCTGGTTACATTCTCTTTGCAAATAACAGAAGTTTATAAACGTGAACAATTTGTTTTACTTAATTTTCAATAAAAAGTTTTGGGTGTAAACTAATTTAGTTTAACATAGACTATAATTTAGTTTACACCCCCACATACAACTGATTTCTGATTTTTCTATTTAGCTTAAATGTGGGGGTGTAAACTAAAAAAGTACCCATAGACTATAATTTAGTTTACACCCCCTAAATGTAGGGGTGTAAACTAAAAAAGTACCTAATCAGTTCATTCCACGATGGAACCATGTCTGCATGCCAACTTTCAGGTAGATCAGATCAACGGCGCGGCTGTAATCGTGGAAGATTAAACACAGACAGACAGACAAACACACAGACAGACATCGGTGTGGAAATTGTCTCAATTTTTTTCTAGGACCTCAAAACGGATATATCCATCGTCATCTGAATTTTGTTTTGCGGTCACAATACCCTTCCAGTGAGGATGGTGGGGTCGGGAAAGATGAGTACAAATTGTATTTATTCAAATCTTATGAGCAAACTAAGAGGTTTTAGTAAAAAAATTATAGCATTCTTGGAGATTTCTAAAGAGGTTCAAAGTAAGACAAAAACAACTTATTATTAGCAATATTGTAGTCTTTAAAAAAGGATTTTGCCAACCTATTGTGGGCCCTTTTTACATTTATTGGGGTTGTGTTAATAATATTACGGCATAATAGTCCTATATTCTATAAAGTTCTATAAATAATCTACATGAACGTTTTAAATGCCACAATTAAACTTAAATTTATACTTCGGATTCTGTGTGTATGGAAGGTGTTTTAGAACAACTTCACTTTGAAGAAAGGGCATTTACGACGACATTGAGGTGTTGAGACGATATTATTGAGTTGTTATGATAACACTGTTTACGTTGTCTTTACAAAGGAAATCGATTAAAATTGCTTTGCTCTGTTTATCGAATAGCTTTAGGTAAGTTGGTCTGATGATACACATCCTGTGTACCTATCGAAAGGTGCTTTAGAACGACATTCACTTTGAAGAAAAGAGCTTTACAACATTGGAGCATTAAGCATGTAATTAAATAACACACGCAAGTACCTACTAAAGTGGCGCTACGACCACACTGTTCATTTTCTTACCGAATTTCATGCAATTAACATTTCAGTGTAAATGGAAATGCAATTAATTCTAACCTAACCTAAGTATGTACCTATGTATGTATATCGTCATAAAAAACTTAAATCTCATATTGCTTCAAATTTGATAAGCGCACTAGGCGCTACACACTAGTCCCCATATAATATTCAGAAGAGTTTTTGAGTGGTTAATATCTACTGTAATTATATGAGTAATCGCAACATTGAAATGAAAATGAAATTCATCGAGTTGCTACATACGAACACAAATATCTTTCATGCATATTATTTATTATTTGGAGCAAAAATGGCAGTTTACATTTGCGTTTACTCAAGCCTTATTTAAATATTTTGAAGGAATTCTACTATACACGGCACTACCACTTCATATTCAGGCAAAGAGAATTCATTGTACGTACATTAGACAGGATGTCCAGAAAAACGATGTCCTACTACTTTAATGTTTAACAGGAATTACCTACTTAATTTTAAAACATTACAAGTGTATATAGAAAGAAAGAACGCAGACCAAATTAATATATGCTAAACTTATACAGTGTTCAACGATAAAAGAGTTTTTTTATTACCTCTGCTAATTTATAGTTGCAGTCGGTGCCTAATTGAATTTAGCTGAGATTGTTTGACTTTTAACTACGCATTCCCGTTTGAAAGAATAAATCTGGCCACCTTAAATTCGAGATTTCATAATCTGCAAAAATATGTTACCTGTACCTACCTATATTCTACATCTTTTCTTATTCTAAGAAAAGATTATTTGCAGCAGCCACAGCCAACAAAATCCGAAATTCAGTTGGAACATGGGATCTAATGTTTTACATGGCCATTACTTTCTTCCAGTGAATGCTGAAGTAGAGTAACCTTCTTCCATCACTTTCTTCCAGTGAATGCTGAAGTAGAGTAAGCTTCTTCTATCAACGACGAGTTTCTTTGAGGGTGCATACATAATAAATTATAGTCAATAGTTGTAGTCAACTAAGAATTTTATTGCAGGTAGTTTATTTTACAGCTATATTTTCTTATAATTACTTCTAGTAAAAACAACTCAACTTAATATTTCTTTTTTTTTACAATTACATCGACTTTCTTAAATAAGCCAAGTTTTCAAAACTTCAAAAGCAAAATAAACAGAAATAAATAATTTCCAGTAGCGCCAATTTTCTCTTTACATGTTAATTGGGACTATCAGCTCACAGATCATGTCGCCAAAGCATGTTGTAAAATAATAATAATAATAATAATAATAGTCTTTATTGCCCATAATATACTACATAGTACTACACAAATGAAACAAAAATGTAGATAGCATCAAAATATGTGAACACTGATAAATACAATTTCTAACACAATGAAGGCATACATAAAAAATTTATGATTTGAATATAAATTCTCTTATACACTCACCGGCACGAAAAACGGAGCACTTGCATTTTTTGATTAGATTTAAAATTGTATCCCTTTGTGATGTTTTATTATTACATTTATTATTATACATTTATTATACATGTTATAATGTTAAATGTATAATAAATGTATAATAATAAATGTAATAATAAAACATCACAAAAGGATACAATTTTAAATCTAATAAAAAAATGCAAGTGTTCAGTTTTTCGTGCCGGTGGGTGTAGAACTTAATATAATCCGAACACTACGATAAGATGTCCGTGATAGATTGTAAAAGCTGCAACAGTTTTAGATTAAAACACATATCTATTATACTAGAGCCTATACCTACAAGGCATTTGTAACTATATGTGAATATTGCTGCTGGTGCAGTGTGCTTTACGATTTATGTTAAGAGGTGTGATCCACAAATTTAAAAAAGAAAAAATTATTCTGTGGAAATAAGCAGTAGGTAAGCATTGCCTGATCGAAAAAGAAATTTTGAGCGACCATTTAGTTTTTGCAAATTATGACAGTCTAAACACCTTCTAATTATGACACTATATACTTGGGCCGATTGTAGTGAACTATGCGGATTATAATTAATTCA
Source organism: Agriotes lineatus (assembly GCA_940337035.1). Lineage (NCBI taxonomy): Eukaryota > Metazoa > Arthropoda > Insecta > Coleoptera > Elateridae > Agriotes > Agriotes lineatus. The sequence continues at coordinate 111,109 of CALNHX010005212.1, forward strand.
ATTGTAAGATAAAACCGTAAGTCACGGAGAATAGTCGTTACAGGTTTGTTCGCATAACATAGACTAATCCAAGGCTTGCTTGTAATTTAAATTAGGATAACTTGTTAAGAATAAAAAATTATGGCGCTATGTAGAATGCAGAAAAGATTGGCACAGTTAGATGAAGCAATTATTTTTTTGATGAACAAAAAATAAAATTTACTAGCAGTTTTATGAGAAACCCCCTCCTAGACGTACGCCATGTTGTCCTGAACACTTACAGTCGTATTCATAGTCGTTCGCCAGCGAGTCGCCGGAGTTTCGTTATGAATAGTATGTTGGCGGCACTG
>CALNHX010005213.1:0-111396 GCA_940337035.1 Agriotes lineatus
GTAACTGGCTCTGATTGGTAGCAAGGTCCGTCAATCATGTTTGCTTTGTCCATATAAGGTCATCTCATGTAATTTGACAATGCACAAATATGACGGACAGTTTGTTTGTTCGTTGTTTGTTTATTAATGGACAAGGTCTAGGCATGCAGAGTACCAGGTACCTTAGACACCGACTGCTTTGGTCATATGGTCAAAGTTGGCAGTAAATTTAAAATGTGGGTATCTTTAGCAGAATTTAGATCATAGTGACGCATTAACCTGACACATATTAAGTAGAAAATAATGTGTCAGTAACGGATTATATTTAATAACTTCTACGTGCCTGGAAGTGCAGTAAAACTTGCTCAAATAGTTTTTCGTAAGACAATTAGAGTATTCATTCTCCCTACCTAGAAAAATCGACGCATAGTGTGGAAAAGTTTTTGTGGGTGCGATAATTGGAAATCGACTAAATATTCCCGTTTATGTGTGTAAGTTTATACAGGGTGAGTTTTTTTTTTATTATCACTATAGGGATCTCGGAAACCGTGAAAGATAGAAGATTGGTTAAATGGAGAAAGAATTGCAGTTTTATGAGCTTATTCGAGATGTGCTTTTGTTTCTTTGAAAAAATGCAAGGCCTACTAGATACAAGCAAAATATTAAAATTACTTAATTTCTTAAAGTCGGTCTAGCGCCGTTATTATTGAAAATAGAAAAAAAAATCATAAGAATAAAAGTTTTAGCTATTTTTACGGTATTTATCTTACACTTATTAGTTTTCTTCTAGCTTTCATAGTTTTTGAGTTATAACATTAAGTTACATTTTTTTAAATAGCAATCATAGTTGGCTTAGACATTTCTAAAAAGAACTCACTCTTCCGCTTAAAATGACATAAGGTTTGTTATACCTATTTTGACAAATAATTCTTTTATAATAATTTTAGTAATAAGAAAATGACGAAAACAAAAACTATGAAAGCTAGAAAGAAATTAATAAGTGTAAGATAAACACCCTAAAAATAGCTAAAACTTTTATTCTTATTATATTTTCTATTTTCAATAATAACGGCGCTAGACCGACTTTAAGAAATTAAGTAATTTTAATATTTTGCTTGTATCTAGTAGGCCTTGGATTTTTTCAAAGAAACAAAAGCGCACTTTGAATAAGCTCATAAAACTGAAATCCTTTCTCTATTTAGCAAACGAGATATGCTCTTTTTAGAAATGTCTAAGCCAACTATGATTGCTATTTAAAAAAATGTAACTTAATGTTATAACTCAAAAACTACGAAAGCTAGAAGAAAACTAATAACTGTAAGATAAATACCGTAAAAATAGCTAAAACTTTTATTCTTATGATTTTTTTTCTATTTTCAATAATAACGGCGCTAGACCGACTTTAAGAAATTAAGTAATTTTAATATTTTGCTTGTATCTAGTAGGCCTTGGATTTTTTCAAAGAAACAAAAGCTCATCTCGAATAAGCTCATAAAACTGCAATTCTTTCTCCATTTAACCAACCTTCTATCTTTCACGGTTTCCGAGATCCCTATAGTGATAATGAAAAAAAACTCACCCTGTATATGACTGCTGCTAATGTTTTAGCTGTAGTTCAAAAAGATTTCAAAGTATAGAAATGGGACGTAGAACTGTTGAAAAAATCAAATTGAACAGTTTGCCGTGTACTCAAATTATAATAATAACTAGCAACTACTGAGACAAAATGTCTCATTTAATAACTTTTTTCTCTATCTCTTACGGTTTGGCTGCTGAAACAGCGTCCCGGACAGACAAGTCTATTAAAGGATTCCTTTTTTTTTCATTTTAAGTAGATGATTTAATCCACATTTTAAATTTACCGTCTCTATCCGCCATATCTGTGCATTGTCAAATTATATTAGATGACCTGATGTGGACAAAGCAAACATGATTTACGGACCTTGATTGGTAGCAAGGCCAGCTAAATCTATAGGGACAAATTCCCTATGAGGCGATAGCATTCGGTATTTTCTCTGTCTACGTCAAAATACGACTAGTAGCGTAATCTAGTTTTGGAATTATTAACTTTCAAAACGTCAGAAATGTCAAGAATAATTTTGACATGTTCCAACACATGCAACCTAACATATTAAAGAAACTAAATGAGATCACCGCACGCAAAATATGAGAGGTGAAAACAGATAAAACTGCATTACCTGGATAAGACACAGATCATTTCAGGTGTGGATGGGCATGTCCATTATCATCATATCAGCCCGTATTTGTCCACTGCAGGATGTAATTACATCTCTGGTGCGCAGTTCTCATTCAGTCTCGACAAGCAGATGATGTCACCGACCCATCGCATCAGTGGTCTATCTTGCAATCTCTTATTGATCCCGAGTCTCATGCAATTTCCATTTCAGCAATGCTATAGTTAGAACATGTGCACCTAAAGTACGAAACAGTTTCCGTACTTGCCATTTGGCCACTCTATAGATCTCAAATATTCCTCTGGGTTCTGGGGAATGGCAAACACTTATAATCTTCAGCATATGTTTCGAAGGTAAACTACTCTTTAAATTCAAGAAAACGGTGCACTATAAGGAAGGGTTAAATCCTGCTGTTTTCTGACTTGTTCTGACTGGTTTGTAAGAATTCCATGGGCCTTCTCCTATGTGTAATGCTACGTTTTCACAGCAGAAAACTTGGAGAGTGCCAATAGCTAGAAAAAAAAATGTATATTAGAACGTAGAACAATTCATTATAAGACAGGACTTTTCAATCTGTGGGGCGCACCCCCCTAGATGGGCGTGAGAACACTAAATGGGGAGCTCGAGCATATCCAAATTTTTTTTTGTAAATATTATTAAAAACGTTATTTAATTTACTGAAAGAAAAGCAAAGTAAACTACATTCGGACATAATAAAAAATAAAATACACGTTTACACTGATATAACACAATTATAAATAGGATTGTACTGCACAATGTATTTAATTATTAACTTATCAATATGAAATTAAAAACAAGTTTAATAATAATTAGTGACTCCCTTGGGCCTATCTTGCAGAGCAAAGGACGTCGAAAGGTTTAATATTAGAAATTGACATTCTTTTCTTTTTCTATATTTAGCTTGGATCCCTATTTTGTCTTCAAATCAGCCACCGCAGATAATCTGGTTGCGCAAAGGTAGGATGTTGAAAATGGTAATACGAGGAAAGTTCAAATATAAATGATTATTCAACACTATAATGAACGAGCCAATGAAAATTGTTCGATTTGTCAGAAACGGCCAATCAAAATTGACTGTCATTGAAAACACCTAATGTCACAGTGTTTTCACGCGATCTCGATTGGTTTCAATGATTTCAATTTCGTGAGTAGCCTTTGACTGACATTTCACCAAAACGTCAAAGTGAAGTTTGCAAATCAGCGTCGTTCTAAAAACTCATAATAATCGTGTTGGAACCTCCAGTATTGAATTAATAGTGGAAAACGTTAAAAATGTGTGCTGCGTCACGATAAAGATAATCTAACCATATTGTTGAATAATCTTTCCAAATACCACTCAAGGCAAAACTTTTTAAGAGAATTTTTTTCGTAAACCTGCAAATTATTGCAAATTTCTCTCAACAAAAACTGCTCAAATTCCACTCGACCTACGGTCTCGCGGAATTTTTAACGCAGTTTTGGTTTCGAGAAATTTAAACGCAATAATTTGCATGTCAACGGAAAAAATTCTCAAAAAATTTTCACCTTTTGTGGTATTACATTTGATAATTTTTAGTTCATGTAAAAAACAAATGAAAATCAAAACTATAATAGTATATTATGATACTATGCCTTTAAAGCACGTACGATGAGTTTAAAAGAACTACGCAAAGCTAGTGCTTTAATGCCACTTATACACGTGTATCACATGGTATTTCTTCTACGACCGTAACAGAAATATAAAAACTTAGTTCGGTGACACTTTTTCCGTCACATTGTGTTAGATATTCTAGGTTATGTTGACGTTCAAATTTACGACAGAGCGTGTTTTAATATAGTATTAAAACGCACTACCAATGGCAACATACAAAAAAGACGTAATGCGGGCGCTAATATTAAGAGTGCTACAAAAGTAACTTTTGACCAGCGTACATAAATCAAACAAGCAGAGACACTCACTGTCGGTTCCTTTGATGTCAAAATACCGATTTGGATGACCTTGAACGATTCCTGTAGGGTACTTTCTGATAGTACTAACAGATGACGCCACTACTTTATCACATATGATTGGTAGCAGATCCAGTAACTGGCTCTGATTGGTAGCAAGGTCCTTCAATCATGTTTGCTTTGTCCATATAAGGTCATCTCATGTAATTTGACAATGCACAAATATGACGGACAGTTTGTTTGTTTGTTGTTTGTTTATTAATGGACAAGGTCTAGGCATGCAGAGTACCAGGTACCTTAGACACCGACTGCTTTGGTCAAATGGTCAAAGTTGGCAGTAAATTTAAAATGTGGGTATTTTTTAGCAGAATTTAGATCATAGTGACGCATTAACCTGACACATATTAAGTAGAAAATAATGTGTCAGTAACGGATTATATTTAATGACTTCTACGAGCCTGGATGGGCAGCAAAACTTGCTCAAATAGTTTTTCGTAAGGCAATTAGAGTATTCATTCTCCCTACCTAGAAAAATCGACGCATAGTGTGGAAAAGTTTTTGTGGGTGCGATATAATTGGAAATCGACTAAATATTCCCGTTTATGTGTGTAAGTTTATATATGACTGCTGCTAATTTTTTGGCTGTAGTTCAAAAAGATTTCGAAGTACAGAAATGGGACGTAGAACTGTAAAAAAAATCAAATTGAACAGTTTTCCGTGTACTCAAATTATAATAATAATTCAATTTTTTTTTCTCATTTTAAGTAGACGATTTAATCCACATTTTAAATTTACCGCCTCTATCCGCCATAATTGTGCATTGTCAAATTATATAAGATGACCTGATGTGGAAAAAGCAAACATGATTTACGGACCTTGATTGGTAGCAAGGCCAACTAAATCTATAGGGACAAAGTCCCTATGAGGCGATAGCATTCGGTATTTTCTCTGTCTACGTTAAAATACGACTAGTAGCGTAATCTAGTTTTGGAATTATTAACTTTCAAAACGTCAGAAATGTCAAGAATAATTTTGACATATTCCAACACTGTAGAATGACAGTGGTTAAGTGAGAATATTGAAAATAAACAATTAGAAATGGCGCGCAAACGTTGCAGATCTGCTATTTTTATATAATTGGACATATTCTAGTACAGGTGGTATTTAGTAATAAATATTATCAAGTTTATGCAGTTTGGTTTTCTATGTAAGTCATGTAAGTGAGCTACCTATACCCTCGGCTCATGACTAGTAGTATGAAATTCTTTACTCTCCTAATGAATGCAGCTGAACTACCATCCATGTCCGTAGTTTTATTTTTACATTTGTTTTCCGTTACAAGTGTTAGTGACATGAGTGAATTATTAACGAACGCTTCTATAATAAAAATTAAAGATGTTATAGTTGTAAAAGTTACATTATAAAATATCGTGGGTTTGATCTTTGTTAACATAGGCGGATGTGGAGCAAGAGAAGTAGGATACAGAATAAATTTCAATTAAAAATGAAATGTTGGTTTTCAGTCCCCACCAGAGCTGCTATTGTAAAATATAGCCGAAGATTTAACTATTCCAAAACACCAAATCTATGTCAAAACGTGTTCTGCAATAATATGAAAAAAATCGCTAGAACAATAACCTAATATATATTTCGCATATCTTTGACACTAGCAATTTTTTAGTGGTAATCTATACAGCTACAAAGTATGATTTTAGTATTAATGTTGACATTGACAAATAAAATTTAAAGTGAATGACCTTCAACGAATTTGAAATACGTCAGTTACACGCCAAAAAAAAAGGATCTAGGAAATTTGTTCACCAACATTTGTTCCCCGGAAATCTGTTCGCCGACATTTGTTCCACGGGGAATTTATTCGCCCGGAAAGTTGTTCGCCAGGAAATTTTTTCGCCCTGCATTTCTACGCCGGAATTTTGTTCGCCGATATGTTTTAGCATGCAAGTTAGCAGTTAGGTAGAACGGACAAAAGTAAAAAAGACAACAAATGTAGTCAATTTATGTATAATTTATTTAAAAAACATAAACATAATACATGTAAAACTAATGGAACCAATGTCTGCATAATTCACGATAAATAAAAAACATAAACTAGATTATACATATAATTATTATGACAACAAAATCAATTTGAGTCCATTTACTTGAAACTTTATCTCTAAAAAAATTAAAAATAAATGGTATAAACAATACAGAGCACAAGCCAGTCCTAGACGGATCGATATTTGTAACAACGGATAAATTTAGGGCGCCAAAGGATATAAACAGAGATACAGAAAGTGAGGGCGTTTTAGAACCGACGACAGTAAGCGGATAACAAAACTGTGGCCGCTAGAAAGCCAATAACTGCTTGCACATAACTCGATATGTTGTTTTTTACTTTTGTCCGTTTTACCTAAGTAGGTAACTGCTAACTTGCATGCTAAAATATATCGGCGAACAAAATTCCGGCGTAGAAATGCAGGGCGAAAAAATTTCCTGGCGAACAACTTTCCGGGCGAATAAGTTCCCCGGCGAACAAATGTCGGCAAACAAATTTCCGGGGAACAAATGTTGGCGAACAAATTTCCGGATAGGAAAAAAAATGTGCATACAGATGCCGCTACTAATCGTATGACTGTTCTGAAAGTTAGAGAGAGTGAGAAGATGAATAAGACGGCCTGATAGGGTTTTTGTCCCTATAGGTTTAGTTGGCCTTGATTGGTAGACCTTTGTGCTGCCATCTGATAGTCAAGTTTAGAAATACCCCCTAAGCCACTGTCCCAGGCACTCTAGACATGTTTCAACATTTGGCATGAGTGTCTCTACTTGTTTGATCTATGTACGCTGCTTTTGACACTAGAAACTGTGCAAAAAGTTGTAATTTTGACACCATCGTAGAAAATAGTATATTGTATGTTAAGAGCTGAAAGTGCATTCTTGCCGCTTGCGCATGAATATTGGTGGTTGAGGCGAAGCCGAAACCAGCAATCATGCTAAAGCTGCAAGCGCACTTTTAGCTCGATACATGCAATTTTTTCGACAACTGAGCATGTTATTAAAAGTAAATAATCATATTTCATTTTATTGCAAAAATTAATTGACAATTAAGTTAACATTACTCGCGCAGTCTATGACATCTGACGCGATTATTTCCTCAAATGACGGGGGTTGTCAAAGCAACCTATTCTGTTCACGCGGAAACCCAAAACGCTCGGCGAGCGACAAAGTGATGAAAACGTTCGCTCAGCGGCAAATGTCAACTTTTTGTTGTCAAATGACAGTGAGAAAAGTCTACTTTCGATGTCAGTCGTCGAAAATAGTATATTAAAGTATAAGTGGATAACAAGGTCTTTAAAACACCCTCGAGTGCACGTGTTTTAAAGACCAGTTATCCACGAATACTTTACGCTATTTTTTATTATACCTGCAATACTGGAAATAAATTACCCACTAAAAACTTTGAAATAATTTTTGTCGTGATAAATTGAGAGGGCAAAATAACATTGCTACTATAGTTACGAGAATTTTTTACGTTTTTGTGGCGTCCACGTCCGTTGTTGCATTCAGTTGTGTCAGCAAAATAAAGATAGCGATGAGGTTATAATGTTACCTATATACCTTGTTTCCTTGACAACCTTTAAAGCTCGGCGTGCTTTAATCGCCTGTTTTCGCATGATCAGGCGTGCTTTAAACGGCGATTCTGATGCAGGTATAATAAAAATTAATTTTCAACCTATGTGTTGCTGAGAAGCTGAAATAGTTGGTTGTAAGGATTTAACTGGATATTTTTGTGCTCATTTTGTTCCCAATACTTCCCAATGTCTAGCACGATCCAAGTTTTTATGGCAAGGAAAAACGCAGGTGAAGGCATCTCAGAGTGGAGCGCACGCGTCTTAATCTCGCTGCATTCCGAAATTTTTACAAGAAAGAACTGGAGTTGTGTTGCGAGATATATTTATCGTTGGGTTAGAAAAAGAGCCTATCATGGACCGGTTATTTGAAGAGGATGTTCGGAAGCTAACTTTTTCAAAAGCAGTTGAAATTGCTATTAGCAACGAAGCGACGCGCCAATTTTCCGATAAGGGGACTTCGGTTTTATTTAAATCGGACCAGATGGATATTGGGCGCTTGCGTTCGTCAACATCACGAAACGGAACCACGTGTGGACCTTGGAGGTACATACAACTCCCCAAGTAAGATAGAAGGACGTGGAGACCCACTGAAGAAAAAATGTAAAGTTTGTGGTTATAAAAATACCAGTTAAGTTAATTGTTATTATCGTGAGCGTAAATGCAATTTTTGCAATAATGTGGGACATCAGCTTCTGTATGCAAGAAAAAGAAGACCAGGAGAGCAAATCATTTTTATTTAAATAACGAATCTGATTTCAATGTATGTACAATATGACAATAAATATAAGATACCGAAATTGAATGGAAAATAGCAGTTGCCATGGAAGAAAAAACTGTACAAATGTCACGCTAACTTCTACAAGACAGTTTTGAATTTAAAGCCTTGCAATAAGTTCGTGAAACAAGATGATTACTAACGAGCAAAAAATTTTTGTTTAAAACCACTATAATCGCTCATACGGAATCGGCAGAAACGATGGATCAAGTATCAATTACGTTAAAGTTAAGTTTTTAGAGCAATATGAAACAGATGTTACAAACGCAACAATAAGGCGCACCGTAATTTGTGTTAAAATATCTGTAATAAACGCAAAAAAAAACAAAAATTGGGATTTCGACTAACAATAAAGTGGTGTTTGTTTTTTGTTCGTGGTTTGCATTTTTCAGAGATGTTTTATTCTCAAATTACTTATTTTTTTAAATTTAAATTTGTATAAAATCGGTTTCGAGCGGCCGCCCCTTGCAATCGGCCGCCTGCGTGATGGACACGCAACACCCCACCGGTAGGAACGGTCCTGAACAGATCTCCTATTCTGAATTTCGTGCGTTTCTTAATTTTTTTGTTTTGCTTCTCCTCGTACCAGTCTTGAATCTTCTTTAACCGTTGCCTAATCTTCTCCAATAGTTCGACAATTTCTGCTGCCTCTTCTTCCTTTGTCCAAGGTCTTGCCGGTACTATCCCTTTACATATTGTTACTGGACTCATCTCGGTCGTTATATTAGGTACGTCATTGATAAAATCCTCTACCTTCGATACGTATTGAACCCATCTGTTATAGTGCTCATGGGTCATTATCTTTAAGTACTTAATTGATTCCTTTATATACCGCTGTGCCACGCTAGATTGCGGATGTCGTATGCTACAGAAATATGTTTATATTCCTTTTTGTTGCAAGTTGTTAAACAATCTGGCATTCTTGAAATAGCTTGCATTGTCGGCTAGTATCTTCTTCGGAGTCCCCACTTCTGGTTGGAATTTCTCAATAGACTTTATCACATGTTCTGTGTTGCTGTATTTTGCTGGATATAATATGATGTATTTCGAAAACACCCTACCATGATTAAAATGTGTCTGTGCCCATATTGTTCCGGTACTAAATATCCTACATAATCAATTGCAACTAGTTCCAAAGGTTCGTTGACTCCTATACTTTTGATCAAGTTCTGGTTAGTGTGATTCTTTTCTTTAGCAAATTGACAGACTTTGTAACAATTTGTGAAACGTTTAATCAATTTTGTATCGTTCTTTGTGTAAAAACATTCACGAAACAAAAAGCATGTTTTTCTTTCCCCACACTGTCCAAATGTGTGATCTACTTCTTTTATAACGTTGATTGCATCTGCTTTGCATAATACTATTAATTCTTTACCATTGGTCGAGTTATTAAGAAAATATACTAAGTGGATCAGTAATGATGAAAGAGAGAGAGCGTTTAATAATTTAAAACAGAAATTCCATGAAGGTTTGCTACTCAAATACCCAAACTTTAAGAGGAGCTTCATTTTAAAGACTGATGCATCGGACATGGCAGTCGCTGCTAAGCTGATACAGATTCAAGAAGGAGTAGAAGTTCCAATTTGCTTTATGTCACGGACTCTAAAGGGTTATGAAACAAAATACACTGTCGCTGAAAAGGAGATACTGGCAATTATATATGCGGTCAACAAGTTAAAGTTCCACTTAACAGGCAACAAGTTCTACATATAAACAGACAATTCTGCAATATCGTTCCTCAAAAACAAAACGTTTCATAATGACAAATTGTACATATGGGCATTGTACTTACAACAGTACGATTTCGAGATAAGACATAGACCAGGGAACATGAATGTAGAGCCGATTTCTTAAGCAGGAAGGACTCAGCAAAGAGTAGAATACAGAAACAATTATTGATAAGGATAGAGAAAATTTATCAACAAGAGAGGTTTTCAAAAGAAGAATTATTAGGCAGACAAGAAAATTTGGAACTTCAACAAATAAGAAATTTAGTACAGAACAATTCAGACCAGGAATATAAAGGTTACAAGATAGTAAAAGGTTTATTCGTAAAATTATTGAGTGGTAAAGAATTAATAATATTATGCAGAGAAAATGTAATCAACGTTGTAAAAGAAATACATCACACATTTGAACATTGTGGGGGAAGAAAGTCATGGTTAATGTTTAGCGAATGTTTCTACACAAGGAACGATACAAAATTTATTAAAAATTTCACAAATTGTTGCAAAGTCTGTCAATTTGCTAAAGAGAAGAATCACACCAATCAGAACTTATACAAAAGTATAAGAGTCAACGAACCTTTGGAACTAGTCGCAATTGACTATTTGAGAAATTTAGTACCTGGACAATATGGGTACTGACACATTCTAATTATTGAGAACGTGTTCTCAAAATACATTAAATTATATCCAGCGAAATACAGCAACAGAACATGTGATAGTCTATCCAGAAATTACAACCAGAAGTGCGGACTTCGAAGAAGATACTAGCCGACAACGCAAGCTATTTTAAGAATGCCAGATTGATCAACAACTTGAAACAGAACGGAATCAAAACATATTTCTGTAGCATACGACATCCGCAATCTAATGTCGCAGAGCGGGACATAAAAGAAACAACTAAGTATTTAAAAATAATGACCCATGAGCATCATAACAGATGGGTTCAATACCTATCGAAGTTGGAAGATTTTATCAATAACGTACCAAACATTACTACCGAGATAAGCCCAGTAACACTATGCAAAGGGATAGTAACAGCAAGGCAGTGGAGAAATAAAGAAGATGCAACAGAAATTATCGAACTATAAGTGAAGATCAGGCAAAGTGTAAAGAAGATACAAGACCGTTAGGAGAAGCAGAATAAAAAGATTAAGAAGCGCACAAAATTCAGGATAGGAGATCTAGTAATCATAAAGAAGCTAAGGGTAGCTGAGCGAAGGGAGAAGATCTGTGCCAAATTCCTAAACGCTTATGAAGCACCGTATAAAATACATCGGATATTAAGCAATGAAAACACTTACGAGCTAATTAATAAAAATGACTATTCAATTCACCTGTCATCTGTCAAAAAGTAACCAATGAAAATCCAGAATTCTGACGTTTCTTGACCAATCAAAAAAATTTCAGTGGATATATCTTCCTAGAAGGTATTCAAGTGACTATTTTTAACAAATGCTATTTTTATTAGAGAAAGTCAATATTAGTGTTCTGTTACTATAGAAATTGCGTAGTTTGTTGCTAGATTTACTGAAAACTAATTTGAAAAAGTAGTTTGATTCATTAAATAGTCCCTCGAATACCATTCTTAGTCAAAGTTAAGTAGATTATTTTTGCGGTGGTATCACTACTCATGTCCATTGCGCTTTGGATTAGGACTCGTGCTATCGCACTCGTCCTAATCGTACCAAAGCGCAATGGACATTCGTGACACCACCACAAAAATAGTCGACATAACTTTGACTACTCATGGTATTATAAGTGATAATAAAATCAGAGGACGTTTTCACATTTCAGCGATTTACCCATATTTAAAAAATGTAGTTTAGAATAGGTTAAGTTAGTTTACAAACAAATGTTGGGACACTCTCATTAGTATAGATTAGTTTAGATAGAATAGGAATTAGATAGAATCTGTAGTTGAACTAAATTTTGCAAATGAGTTAAATGTCAGAATTGGGCTGATTAAAAGAAGGATTTGAGTCATGCAATTCAGAGTTGAGATATTTTAAATAACTGTCATGTTAAACAAAAGTAAAATAGTAAATGCATTGATAATGAGATGCGAGAACCAGGAATTAGTAAAGAAAGGCACGCTAGGACAAAGCATGTTCAATTGTTCATGGGGTTTTAAATTGGCTTGTGAATTAATATAAGTTAAAATGAAAGGTTTGTGCACATGCAAAGCCAAACCGCATAAAATTTATTTAACACAAATGGTTTGTTGGCTGCAGTTTTAACAGAGCGTAAGTTTATTAAGTCAAAGCATAAGATGGTGAAAAATTGTGAGCATAGCAGAAAGGTAAACCGATATGAAGCAGAATAGAAAGAATTTGCAAGAGAGCAATTGTTAAATATTGGCAACAGATTATGGCGAGAGACATGAAAGTGCGGAACTCAGTAATTAGTGCATTTAAAAGCAAAGTGAAACAGAGCAGAGCAGTGACTTTTAAAATAACGTTTGTGTGTGCAATCGCAAAGAGAAAATTTTAATTATAAGGGAAAAGGCAATAATTTAGATTTAAGAAATATTAATTTTAATTTAATGTATCAAACTTTATTCCTTTTATAACCATTTTGTATCACAACTTATTTCCGTAACTTAGCAACCTGATGATAGGTTGTTTAAAACAAAAAAGAGAACAATTGAATTTAATTTAACTTGAAGTTTGTAAGATTTTGCTCCACTTTTAATTACGAATTTATGATAATAAACTTGCATATTAACAAATAAAAAGTATTGCATTTTATTGTCCATGTGCTAGTGTTTATATGAAAGTGTTTGTGAAGCTTTACACAATAAATAAAATTGAAAATTCCACGATTTCATTCCGAGGACATCGGCAGCCGCTTCAACTAGGATTTTCCAGCTTCGTTCCCGCTAAAAGAAAGCATCCCGAGCCAGAGCCCTGTACTCCAAGACGTCGGCAGTGTCTACAAGACTGCCAAAACATTTTCAGCGAGGGGACCGCCTCCTGCAGGAAATCCGTGCAGCATCACCTACGAGCATCTACGTTGCAGAGGGACCCAAAGTTTTATAAGATAGGGTGCCTGCAATTTATGCGTCAGAGTCGGGAAACGCAGTATAACGCGTGAACAAATCTTGGCGAAGAAGTTTAGCGCGTTCCCAGGGTTCCAGCGACGCTCTAAATATCGAAAAATCGAGCAGTCGTGACGTCATTTTAATACAAAGACTAGTTTAGTTGCCAAGCGGGAAAAATTTAAATGACTTACCTAACGCACATTTGAACTACCGACTTTGAATTTCGAGACAGTTAAATTCGGATCAAATTTAAAAATATAATGAAATTCGGAACCCAACCTGAGCGAGTATCATGTTTTGCGAGTTAGTGCATTGAATTTTGCAGTTAAATAAAGTATTAAAAAAGTGATACAACCATTTATTTATGAATTACATTATTACATGTTATTTTAAACAGCCGTAATTCATTAAAAGGCGATAATTGATTAACAGATGGATTCAGATTAACAGGCGAATTAAATTAAATATTATCACATTTAAAATAACAATTCAGATAGGGCCTTCATCCCAATATATAAATTTTGTCTAGCTTAGTTTGTAATTCACCATTGTGCTGTGCAAAAACTATTTACCTATATTTTCCGCGTAGCGTTCGCGTCATTCTAGTATTTTTAATTGTACACTGTTCTATATCCTGCATGCATGATTCATTATAAAATTATTTTTTATTCACGACAGTGCTGTGGAAGGCGAGCATGCCGCTGGAAACGAGGGTGTTGTTGAAGGCGTGGATGGCAATAGACGCGAGGCTGCAGTTGAAGGAGAGGGCGAGGTTGATGCTGAAAACGAGAATGTTGATGCAGGCGACAATGTCACTGAGGGCGAGGATGCCACTGATCCTGACGATGTGGCTGTAGTTGACGATGTTGGCGTATCTGGCATTGTTCAAGAGGTATCACGTAATCCTATTTGTTTATTTTGTGATCAACATAGAAAAAACCATCAAGGCCGGGAGCAACAATTACATCTATTAGAGAAGGAAAAGGCATTGTCAACTATACAGCAAATCGCAATGGACTTGAACGATATATATACAGTTCGTTCAAAAATTGCATAACTTGGCGTTAGACAAAAAAATTTATGTTTTATCATGCGATATGCCGAAAAAAATACGAAAATACAGTGAAATCGAAGAAAAGTAAAGAGAAGCCAAGGACAGAGTGCCATATTCTCAAGCATATCAGGAAATATGTAAATTTGTGTCAGAAAATATCATCGCCAAAAATTATTCGTTTTTCCTGCCGTTTCTGAATGCAATATTTATAGATTATTTGGAAGGACACAATTCAAACACAGATGCGTATAAGACGAAGCCTTATCATTTAGTAAATCGGCTTCTAGCTAAATTTTCAAAAAAAAAACCTTCGTGTCGCACAATAGCAAAAAACTTGTAAAGCCGTACAAAGGCGTTGTCGTAAAACAACAATTTCATCAAATCGTTTTATTGCATGCAGCATTAATTTTAAGACAAGAGATACAAAATGTCAAACAATAGTATATTGTATGTTAAGAGCTGAAAGTGCATTCTTGCCGCTTGCGCATGAATATGCAAAAGCGGCAAGCGCACTTTTAGCTCGAAATATATATACTATTTTTTCGACGACTGAGCATATTATTAATGGAAAATATCATATTTCATTTTATTGCAAATATTAATTGACAATCAAGTTAACATTACTCGTGCAGTCTATTAGACATGTGACGCGATTATTTCGACAAATGACGGGCATTGTCAAGGAAACATTCGGACGTGGCTACCTATTTTGTTCACGCGGAAACCCAAAACGCTCGGCGAGCGGCAAAGTGATGAAAACTCACGCTCAGCGGCAAATGTCAACTTTCTGTTGTCAAATGACAGTGAGAAAAATCTACTTTCGATGTCAGTCGTCGAAAAAACAAATTGCCAATTCTGTTGATTTAATCAAAGGAGAGTGTGACATTCCAGAGAACTTAATTGATTTTTATTTAAATTTACTTAGTGGACCAAATCATCGTCGTAAGGCGGCGACAATGGAAATAGATTAGCAAAATCTTTTTCCGAGGACATAATATATGCAGTGCCGAATGGACGAATAAAACTTTCGAAACATATATGCCTTGGTATAAGTTGTGAGAGGGAGGCGGGAAAACCAAAGACACTTAATTTTAAAATATATATATTGGTAATAATTGCGTAAAATGCACATAAACATAATGGCTCCAAAACCAGCAACCTTTCCGTCTCAGGTTTCGCCTCCGACTGGCAACAGGATGTCAGACAACCCCTAACGAGGTTATGGGGCGGTCATCGTCCACCAGCCAGGTAGCTAGCCCGAGTCCCGTTAGGTACAAAATTCGCCAGATGCGCTTACAGCTCGGCCATCCTGACCTTTGATCGACCTCGATCAAATCTAAACATCACATTTAAATACTTCAATGCTAAATAACTGAAATAATCTAATACCAGGAACACAAATAAGCACAATATGACTACATAAAATCTATAACTTGTAAATACAATACAAACATAAATCAATCAATCAATATTGAAAATTATCGTAACACAATCATGCACACGAAAAAATCATTGCACTACAATAACCATAAGAATTAGCTTGCATAAACATAATCATAATCCTAAACGTAAATCGGCATAAAATACAGAAAAGTGCACATAAAATAGTATTTCAGAAACATTTTCCTACATCATAATACATAAATCATCAATTCCGAGTCAAACGTCATAATTAAAGAGTGTCAAATTTAGTGTAATTATCAAAAGTATGTAAATAGCGTCAATAAGAGATAGAATCTTCACTTGAAGTATTCGAAGACTCTTGCCACGGTTTCATCCGACCTGATTCATATATGCCTTCGAATGGTAGTTGGGTAATCTGAAAACCCTCAACGTCTTTTACTAAGTATCGATCATTTGGCAAACATTTTTTCACAACATAAGGGCCACGATATTTCGGAATGAGTTTTTTATTAACACCTGGTGTAACATCAGTGTTTAAAATCATAACAAAGTTTCCCTCCGCGTATTTTTTGGGTTTTTTATGTTTTCTATCAAAATAACTTTTATTTTTCTCCTGATTTTCAATCATATTAAAAGCAGCCTCTTTCCTAGATTTATCTAAATTTCTCTCTTCCCCGTTAATATTTTCAATGTAAAGCCTTAACCTATCGCTCACCTTTCCTTTTTGGTCGATTCCAAATAACAGTCTACTCGGCGTTGTTTTTATCGACTTATGATAAGTGTTATTTAAAGCAAACTCTACTTCCGGCAGAACAGTGTCCCATTTATTTAGCGATGGCGATATTTTCGATAACATGGGGGTTATGTCACGGTTACTTCTTTCTATTTGCCCATTTGCTCTTGGGGTACCCGCAGCAACTGTTATGGCCTTAATTCCGCGAGATCCCAAAAATTCCTTAAAAGCATTGGACGTAAAACACGATCCCTGATCTGAAATTATCCTTAAAGGCTGACTAAAGGTATTGAAGTAACTCACTAAGTGTTTAATTACTTCCTGGGTATTTGTTGTTTTGCACGGAAATAGTTTAATGAATTTAGAAAAGCCATCAATAATTTCGAATATGTATTTATAACCTCTTGGCGTTTTTTCTAGTGGACCATAATGATCAACGTGAATTTGTAAAAATGGCAATTCACCTTTATCGATAGAATGCAATTCTCCTTCTTTCTTACCTGTCGTGGCCGAATAAACAATACATTTTAAACAATTTGATACATATTTTTTCACGCGATTACGCATATCTGGAAACCAGTAAGTTCTCGTAATAAGTTCAATCACCTTATCGACACCGACATGTCCGATTTCATCGTGATAAAGATGTAATATTTGATTCGTCATTGATTGCGGAACAACAAAAAGAATTTTATTTTTAGTTTTACGGTAAACAAGGCCATTCCGCATTTCGTAATTCGGATGTTCTTGATTTTCTAAAAGAGTTTTTATTCTGCTAATATTTTCATCGTTTACCTGCGCTAAGGACAAGTTCTGTTCGAACGTGTTCGCTTCCAAAACCAAAATATTGTGACACCTGCTCAAAGCGTCAACATGACCCATTTTATTACCTGGCCTGTGCTCTACTGTAAAATCGTAAGTTTGTAAAGTAAGAGCCCATCTGGAAATTCTTGGATTTATATCTTTTTTGTCGAGCGTTAATTTCAAACTATTACAGTCGGTTATAACGGTAAACGATATTCCATACAAGTAAACATGAAAGCGTTTCAATGAATAAATAATACTTAAACATTCTAACTCGTAACTATGATATCTTGACTCGACATCTGTTGCGCGTTTACTAAAAAATGCTATTGGATGGAATTTACCATCCTCCTGTTTTTGCATCAAAGTCGACCCGAAACCTAATGATGATGCATCGCAATGTAGCTGTGTTTCCACTTTAGGGCTGTAAATAGCCAACACAGGGGCGGACACTAAACAAGCTTTTAAAATTTCAAATGCCCTAATTTGTTTTTCCCCAAAAGAAAATTCCGCCGACTTCTTTAACAAGTCATACAGTGGTTTCGCTAATACTGAAAAATTAGGAATAAAACGTCTAAAGTAACTAATTAGCCCAACAAAGCTATGTAAATCCTTTGTATTTTTCGGAATAGGGTACCTGGACACCGAATTAATATGATCGTCACAGGGGGACACGCCATTTTCATTTACGGAATATCCCAAGTATGTTACACAAGTCATGAGAAAAACGCATTTATCTAATCGTAATTCCAATAAATTGTTTTTCATTAATTCGAGAACGTCGGCTAAAATTTTAATATTTTCGTCAATTGTTTCTGTTGGAATCAAAATATCGTCAAGAAAAACGCAAATTTTTGACTGTAGTATTAATTCCTTAAAAATTTTATTGATAAATCTCATAAAAATTGACGCACTGTTACACCAACCAAACATCATTCGATTATACTCGTATTGACCTAACGGAGTAACAAAGGAAGTATATTTTCTTGAGTTTTCCGCTATAGCAATATGATGAAATGCGCTACGCAGGTCCAGTTTGGTAAAATACTTTTTCCCCTTGAGCTTATCTAACTGATCGTCAATTAACGGCAACGGATACCTATCCCGAACGCAAATTTTGTTCAAATGCCTATAATCGATACATAATCGTGTTTCCCCAGTTTTCTTTTTTACCAAACAATAGGAGATGCATAAGGTGAGTCGCTTTCACGAATGATACCCTTGGCAAGCAAATCTTCTATAATACTTGCAAATTTAATACTTCCGCATGAGATATACGTCTTGGCGAATAACTAAAAGGTTTGTGACTCGGAACTAAATTCATTTCTACCTCGTAACTGACACTAGGCTGAGACGGTTTATCACTGAGAATGTACTCGTCCACCATGTGCGAAACATTCTCAATGATTCGAGAATTTAATTTTGATTGATCAATAAGTCTGTCTCGGATTTGACTTCTTCAACATCTATTAACATTAGAGCGGTTATTTCGCTACTAAGATGATCCATCTCCGCTGGTTGTATTTTAATACCATTTTCAAAAGAAATTTTTACAGCGGATGAATACATAAAATCTCTACCTAATAGTGCATCAAAACACATTGTTCTATCTGGGACGACATGAAACTTAATTTAACCTCAACATTTTCAACCTTAGTCAATACATTATAAATACCTAAAATATTAACTCTTGATAATTGATTCCTGTAAATTCTTTCGAAGAGTTCGACTCATTAAAGTTATTGCTAGAAACTATGGATGATCTAATTAAACATATAGGACTACCGCTATCTATAATGGCTCTTAAATTTAATAATCGCATGTTGCTTTCCGGATCCGGATCCTTGACCAACAATTCGATATTGGCCATGTCCGGGGGTATTAAATTTGACTGGCCATGTATAATATTTGTACTGTCGGATCTACTACCTGCGGCCGAGTTCCTTGTCGGACAGTTCGTTGCCACGTGGTCGGTCTTTCCGCAGTCGTAACAGCTGCCTCGCTGCCTTTTTGGGTTGGGACATCTGGCAGCCACGTGTCCGGGCTTATTGCAGTTGAAGCAACGGCGGGCTTCCGTGCTGGGAGGATTTGTAGCTACCGGTCCTCCGGTACTTCTGGCCGCACAAGGTCCTTTGGCACTGCTAAAGTTTTTGGAAAACTTACTTGCTGAAAAAGGGACAGATCGTTTAGAACTCTTAATCCTGTCGTAGACTTCAAGCTTCGATTTTAATTCCTCGAAATTCTTGGCCTCGTACAAGCACAACTTCTGATCGATTTCGTCGGCGATGCCTTCCACCACGTAATGGACGATAGATTCTTCATCAATACGACCTCTTGCTGCCAGTTCCTTCATTTTCAAGAAATATTCTTGAACTGATTCGTCCTTCCTCATTTTCCGCTTGCTTAAGGTTGAGTGTAATTCGGCGCTACTGACCTTGGTGGCGAATTCTTTGAGTAAATGACTCTTTAACTCCTTCCAGGTCTTGACTCCTCGAATCCCTGCACGAATAGCTTCGCCAGTCCGGATAAACATTTCTTTGCAAATATCAAGCTTTGTAGATCGCTCCAGCCCAGTAAAATCGCTTGGTCTTCGAAGTCCGCAATCCATGTTTCCACAGGTTGCGATTTATCGCCGCTAAAAAATGTAATCGAGTCTTCTATGTCCTTGAAGCTCATCATAAATTTAGGAATGGCCAATGAGGCGGTGCTACTCCCTTGAATTGGATTTCTAGCTGCAACCCTTTCCTCAGGCGTCGCTTCTTCGTGATCTTCACCTGACTTGGCGTCGTCAACTTCATCATTCTCGCCATCCACTTCTTCCTCATCTTCTTCAGGTTGTTGAGTATTCAGTAAATTAAAGTCGGTTAACGCACTGCAAATCCGTTTTGAAACAACCTCTTTACTGCCGTCGTACCCGACATTCAACAATACGCATACTGCTGTTAAGTCCCCGATACTAAGTTCATTGTTCACCGCGAGCACTTTGTCTTCAAACTGGTTCGAGCTAATTTCAAATTTGAAGCCTTCAAAATCACAAATCTTCCTGCGATTCAACCTGCTACCGTCCGCAAAAATTATTTTATATAATGCCCGAACCGAAGATATTGGGGCGGCCTTAATTGCGGTTTCATAACTATGGATTTCACCAAGGCGAGGCATCTTGGAATGGTCACTTGTAAACACTAAAATATGCACCAAAAGTTCCTCGAAGTTGCAGCACTCCGGTCACACAACTTCCCGATTAAACTGATTACACTGTGATCTCAAACCTGATTAATCGTTGGTCTCGATCCCACTTCTGATAACTGTGAGAGGGAGGCGGGAAAACCAAAGACACTTAATTTTAAAATATATATATTGGTAATAATTGCGTAAAATGCACATAAACATAATGGCTCCAAAACCAGCAACCTTTCCGTCTCAGGTTTCGCCTCCGACTGGCAACAGGATGTCAGACAACCCCTAACGAGGTTATGGGGCGGTCATCGTCCACCAGCCAGGTAGCTAGCCCGAGTCCCGTTAGGTACAAAATTCGCCAGATGCGCTTACAAAGTGTAAAAAGTTTAACAAATAGCAAGCAGATTGTTAACATTATTAACCGATATGGCCACTGCTGTAGCTACACAAGTCTGTAGGGTATCGAGACTCAAGCCACGTTTACTTCTAGCCAGCGTTCTGATGTTTGTCCTGAAGGTATCAATCGTTTAAGAAATCTATGCACTGGTGTCGCATTCAATAATTTCGATCGATTCGTTGATACCACATCCGGTAAGAACACACTGCACAATACCGTGGGTACATTTTTCAAAACTTTGATAATTCTATTGAGCATGATAATCAGGAGAACAGCACTGAAATACGTACAGCAGGCCCTTCCGAAAACAGAACACCCGTATTCATAGTCGTTCGCCAGCGGATCGCCGGCGACTCGCCAGAGTTTCGTTATAAATAGTATGTTGGCGGCACTGTACGTCGATGTCAAATTCGAGGTGATCAGGTTAGGTTTTCAGTCAGTTTTGACAGAAACTGACACAAAATCTAACCTGATAACCTCGAATTAGACATAGACGTACAGTGCCGCCAACATACTATTTATAACGAAACTCTGGCGAGTCGCCGGCGATCCGCTGGCGAACGACTATGAATACGGGCGTAAGAAACGAAGGGGGACTTTCGACGCAATTACTAACGAGTTAGAACCGTACAACAAGACACCAAAACTTTACCAACTTTTACAGCCTGCAGATGTTTCATCAAATTTATCGAACCCGAATTCAGAATGGTTACAACAAATTAATTTCGCGTTCATGCTTTCCCACTACCTTGAAGTACCCGAAACACCGATGTGGGTTGGGTTAATAGCTTGATCTACAAGGACACAGCTTCAACGCAAAAGGTCTGCTACTTAACCACAATTAACGCCTCATCGACGAACAAATCAGTTGTTGTAGAAACTATGAAGCAGAGTCAACAGGTCGCTAGGGAATGCGGCGAAAAGTATATGCAAGTTACGTACGATCTTGCTATCACTAAAATTGCACTTCAAATTCAGTGTACCAAAAAACCACGTTACAACGACTTATTTAATCATGTTGCATCCTTCCACATAATGATGTTCTACTTTAAAGCCGTTGGTAATTTTATTGACAACTGTGGAATTACGAATGTTATGGTGAACGCGCAAATGCTGGCGAACGGATCTGTAAACAGTTTTATTGCAGGAAAACATTTTAATAAGTGCAAACGATTGCATCCAATCGTATCATTAGCTCTGCAAGTTTTACATTTCGAAGTATTTTTGAACCGACAAAATATTGCATGTAGCGACGACATGATAATATATTTAATTTAACTTAAAGAAGAAATGTCTGATCAACCTCGAGTGCTGCCACGAAACCTACAGGATTTATTTGATAAATATCAACAATTTAAACAGCAAACACTGCAAGGAGAGCACGGTAAAACTTAAACACAGTTTTACATGATGTACGTTACTTTTATAGACTACTAGCAAGATGCCCGTTCTTCATACGGACTACAAATGTTTGTTTTTTCTTCTAAATCTTAAATGCATTCTAGAGTGTCCCCCTCCTCCATCACTCAATACGCTAACCAGTTTACCACTTTTCGCCTCTTAGGGGTGCAATTTCTAAAAAAAATCAGCCCGTTTTATACTGAAATGAACCCACAGCGAAAAATAATTTTAACTTCCTACTTCTATTCAGTTTTTCCTTTTTACGGTTTAGGGGTGAAATTTAAAAAAAAACCTTAAAAACGTTTTCTAAAGATTTAAAAATACATCTATATGCCAAAAAAGAATGATCTAACTAAACAAACACAGGAGATACAAAGGGTTCTATAATTCACCCCGAATTCAAATTCGCACCTTTTAAGGGTTGATTAGGGCAATGAAATGCGGTTTTAGACATTTGCATTGGATAGCTACTCATGCAAACACCAAGTCGATATCTTACCGGGCCTAAGAGATATTGTGGAATTCGTGAAAACATAGTTTACCCCTTTTTACCCCTTTAGGGGCACATTTTTCAAAATCACTTAAACCATTTTTTAGATATTTTAAAAATATATATATATACCAAAAAAGACTGATCTAACTCAATAAACATAGGAGTAACGAAGGGTCTTTAATTCACCCCCTACCCTTTTTCAGTTTTCCGCCTTTTACCTCTTTAGGGTTAAAATTTTCAAAATCCCGTATACCTCTTTCTAAATACTTTAAAAATACATCTACATGCCAAAAAAGAGTGTTTTAACTCAATAAACATAGGAGATATTTAGGGTTCTTTAATTCAGCCCCAATTCAGACTTGAACCAAAATACTAAAATAAGTGTGTAGGTATTTGCATTGATAATATTTGCAAGTAAACACCAAATCGCTATCTCATCGGGTATAAGAGATATTGAGGAACTCGTGAAAACGGGGGCTGCCCAAAACGCCGAATGCCTAAAACGCCGAACCGATAAATCGTCCAAAACGCCGAATGCCATTCCGCCGAACAGGTCCAAAACGCCGAACGACGCCAACTGACGTCACGTCGTTCGCGGGCTTGGCGTCGGAGCCGAATACAAATCGAAAATTGTATTTGGTCCAAAACGCCGACAGCAGATCTATTCGGCACTTTGGCCATTCGGTAAAATGTGGACTGTCCAAAACGCCGAACCGATAATTCGACCAAAACGCCGACTGCCATTCCGCCGACTATGTCCAAAACGCCGAACGGCGCTGTCCGTCGTCACATCGTTCGTGAGGTTAGCGTCGGAGCCGAACGCGAATCGAAATTTGTATTTAGTCCAAGATGCCGACTGCACATCGATTCGTCACTTTAGCCATTCGGCAAAATGGCCTAGAACGCTAGTACGAGCATTGCCCAAAAGGCGGACCGCGTTTGGAGTCGGCAGTTTGGCCGTTCGGCGAAATGTCTTGCAAGGTAATCGCTGTCATGACCAAAACGCCGACTGCATGTACTAGCGGCAGTAAACTGTTTTGAAATTGCATTCCTGTAGATGACGTTGCAATATGGTGGGTTTGTTTATTTGATTAACTGTTTCCCACTTCAAGGCTAAAATTGTGGAAAAACAAATACGATTTGGCTTTCTGAATCTTTTTAATAGTCGCGGCAAACTTGTATAGTACCTATGAGTGCTGATTCATTTCGGGAAAAAAGTATTCATTGGTCATAAAGTGCAATTAATTCTACACCTACCAATATGTCCATAATGTCTACTTTTATATTTACAACGGCCTATTTAATACTTATGATGCCGTTCTCTAGTTATGATTGACCGATGATGCAGTAGTCTGTAGCAAAAATACTGAATCATTGAATTTTGTCCATTTTGAGAACCAAAATGAAATAAAACATTGTATGTACCTCGGGAAATTTAAAGCTCTCCGCTTCGCGTGGCGATTTAACCATTCCCTCGTGCTATAATCTATTGATTATGCCCTTAATCCATAAATAACTACAAAAAAACGATTTAGAAAGTGCTGAATGGCTTTCAATCATCTGATAAAACTCACTATCTCAAGAGGAATCAAAGAGACTGAATAAGTATTTGCTTAACTTTAATTCTGGAAACCGCCGTAATAACCTAGAGTTAGTTATTGCTGAAAGACAACTATGATTTAGAAAATGATTTAAGGAACAACTATTTCCCTATGGCCGCATTAGCAATATGTAACTCGGATATATTTCCAAACATGTATAAACTGTACCAGATATTAGCTATTCTGCCTGTTTCAATAGCTTGCTCTGAGCAATCATTCTCCACATTAAAAAGAATCAAAACTTATCCTAGAAATACTATGTCAGAGAGACTGTAAATAGAGAACTGATGATAGAAAAACTGAAAAAGTATAGAGTGGTTGATAAAGCAATTAAATGGTTTAAAGACTACCTCTTTGATAGACATTAACAGACTAAGAACAACAATTGTGTCTCTAATAAATTGAGAGTTATACTTGGTGCCACCACGATCCGTCTTGGGTCCAATTTTATTTATAACGTATATTAATGATATTGTATCTTCCTTTAAAGGACAATTATTAATTTGTTTGCTGATGACACCGTTATTTCTGTGTATAAAAACTCAGTGGAAGAAGTGATAAGCAAAATGCAACGGCAGCTCAATAACTAACGTGATAGTCCAAGAGCCAGCAACGGGTTTGCTTACAGTATTTTTAACAAGTCTGTAACTATTATGGAAGGTTCCTTTGAATATACTGATTAGGGAAATCGAAGTCTGGCAAGCCTGTGGTGGTGGTTTTGGCCCCCTTGCGTCCTTGAAGGATGGAAAAAAAAATAATAAGAAAAATGTATAATAGCAAGTCTGGCTCTTTGCTATGTTAAAGTAATCATATCTTACGTAAGTAAAAAGATTGACAGACTCTTTCGCTGGTGGTAAGTTTACCCCAGATTCACATAAAGTTGCATAATAAATTTAACCAGTTACTGTAAAATATCGAGAGATCCAAAAAAACGGATCCTCAGTTGGCTGTGGAAATTCTTTTTTTTTTTTTTTTTTTTTTTAATAGTTTATTTTGCCAGTTCAACAAGGACAATGTTATTCATGGCATTGATGATAACAGTAATATAAACATTAGCAGTAACATTTTGTTAGTAAGATTTAGAAAAACATAGTATATTTGATTTACATAATTGTATAACTTTTGTCTTATTAGCTAATCACTGTCGGAATCAGGTGAACACAAGTCTTGGGGTAGTTTGCGCTTGAGTCTATGATGGATGTTTCGTCTGCCGATATTATAATGAATAGCGCCGTTGCACTCACGAATGTTTTTAAAGAACTTGCTGGCACTTGCGGAGATATACGTTTGGACTGTAGGGATATCCAGTTCGTAATGTAGCTGTTCGTTCCGGACGTACCAGGGGGCATTCACTGCTATCCTGAGAATTTTATTTTGCAGACGTTGCACTTTTAGTATATTGGATGTGGCTGTGTTGCTCCAGATTGGCGATGCATATAGTATTAATGGCCTTATTAGCGATTTGTACATCAGGATGGCACATTTTGGTTTGAGTGATGATTTTTTGTTCATAAGAGGATACAGCTGAGCTAGCCTCGCGTAGCCTTGGTTGAGCTTGAGATTAACATGAAGTTTCCAGGTTAGTCGTGTGTCAAGCAGTACCCCTAAGTACTTGACTGCTGCGTCCGCGGGATTCCATGGAATAATGTTATGGTTAATTATTAGGTTGGGTGGATTTCTGATACGCCTTAGAGAGAAGATTTTAGCTTGACACTTGTCAGGATTAATTTGTAAATTCCATTTGTTGTACCACGAGTGTAATTTGTTTATTACATTCTGTAGCTTGTTGATGGCTTGGGTGAGGTCAGTGTGTTGTACTAGGACGGCTGTGTCATCTGCAAAGGTTGCTAAGGTTGCTTCAATACACGGTATGTCAGATGTGAAAATGGTGAATAGTAGTGGTCCCAACACACTTCCTTGAGGGACGCCTGCTTTAATAGGTTTTTTCTCAGAGGTTGCGGAATTTATGCGTACGGCAAAAGTTCTATTATCCAGAAAAGAGAATACGATAGCTTTAAGGTAGCTTGGTATTTGGAGATTGATGATTTTGCTTTTCAGGCCTTCGGTCCAGACCTTGTCGAAGGCCTGAGCTATGTCAAGGAAGACTGCTACGGTATAACTTTTGGTTTCGAAGCCTTCTGCTATTGTTTCAGAAATGCGCTGTAACTGGTGTAGGGTAGAATATGTTTTCCTAAAGCCGAACTGGAACGTTGGTATTATGTTGAGAGGGGCTAGATCATTCATTAGGCGGGAGTAGATGATCTTCTCAAGTAGTTTTGAGAATGCTGACAATAAGCTTATTGGCCTGTAGCTGTCGATCTTCTTTTTGTCTTTTCCCGGCTTTGGGAATACTATTATATGAGCATGCTTCCAGGCCTCAGGGAAGTAGCCTAGTCGAAGGCATGCGTTATAGGTGGTTGCAAGGTAGGCTAAGGATTTTTTTGTGAGTTGTTTTAGGATAAGGTTTGAGATGAGGTCAGGCCCGGGGGATTTCTTAGTTGGAAGATTGTCTATTAAGGTTTTGATTTCGTGGGGGGTGGTGGGAGATATCGGTTCAGTTATTACTGGCTGGTTGGTTTCGATGTGGTGAGTTATGTATGCGGAGTGGTTTGGAGCGCAAGTAGATTTCGGAGTGAAGACTCTCTCAAAATGGTCTGCAAAAGCTGTTGATTTATCAGCGTCAGTAGTGAGAGTTGTACTAGTTGCTGTTAGTGTTGGTATTTCTTCTCGTTTTTTTAAGATTCGCTTGGTGGCTCGCCACATTCCCGGGTCACCTGGTTCGAGGTCCTCTATGTATTTTTTGTAATTATTGATTCGCAGTTCGTCCAAGACTTGTTTTAAGCTGTGCGTAAGTTTATTTAGTAAGCGTTTAGAATCAGGGTTTCGGGTTCTTTGCCATTCACGTCTGGCTTGGCTTTTTCTTTTGATTAGATTCGTTATTGCAATAGGTAGGTAGTGGTGGTTGGGTTTATAGTGAGGTTTGATGGCTAGTGTTGCCTGTTGAGCGCTGGCTGCTACTGTAGCTGTTAGGTTGCTTATTGCATCGTCTATTTCTTCATGATTGTTTAGACTGAGGGGGCACTTAAGCTGGTTGTCAAGGATGTTTTGAAAGTTTTCCCATTCTATCACCCCATTAATAAGTCTGGGTGGGGGTTGTATCATTTGAGGGGTGCTAATAAACGATATGATAACTGGTAGATGGTCTGAGTCGAGCTCTTCAATTACGTTCTGGTATATCTGCTTATCAAAGTTCTTTTGCAATGCGACGTCAAGTATATCAGGTTGATGGTCAGTACGGTATGGATAGTACGTGTATTTGTCAGGAGCTATTATTTGAAAGGAGTATTTTGTTGCGTATGCTTCCATTTTGTTTCCTTCGGGGTTGTTAGCTCGACAACCCCATAGTTGATTTTTGGAGTTCAGGTCTCCTATCATCAGGAGTGGTTCGGTTGTATTGAATATGGTTTTAAGGTCTTCGTCGTTCAGCTTTTTGTTGGGCTGCCGATAAGCGCTTATTATTGTGAGATAGAGGTCGTTTAGTTCGATTTTGACTCCAATTGTTTCAAGGGCTAGTAGGGGAAGGTTAGGGATGGGATGATGAATGATTTTCTTCTTAATGAGTACAGCTACTCCACCGGCTGCTATTTGTGCGACTCTATCATTGCGATACACTTGATATCCTGGTATTTTCAACACATCAGTTTCAGATAAATGGGTTTCAGTGATGCAAGCTATATCTATGTTGTGCCTGGCAAGAAATGTTATGAAGATTGTTCTTTGGCTTAGAAGACCGTTCGCATTCCAATTAAGGATTGTTATTTTGTCAATAGCTTTCTGAGACTTATGGTCCATTAAAGAGTAAGGGGAGGATCGTGTTGGTGAAGAATTCTTTGATTTGGGGAAGGAAAGGAGTAAGCAGGCTGAAGATGGATTTGATTAAGTTGGGTATATCAAGAGCGGATTGTTGATGATTGGTATTAGGGTTGGAGTTGGCTGCTGTAGGGTTTCGTGCTTGCTCTGCGTAGGTCCGGTTAGGGTTGGTTAGGTTATTTTTATTGTATCTTAGGTAGGGACGGCTATTTAAGTTGCTGGCTGCCATTCGTTTGTTCAGTATCTCGATGTGATGTTTACATCCGCGATAGCTTGCAGGGTGAGGGCCTCCGCAGTTGGCACATTTTGGTGCATCGTCTGGTTTTTTCGAACAAAGTTGATGTTGGTGATTGCCACCGCATTTCACGCATCGAGGATCTAGTGCGCAGTAGTTCTTAGTATGACCGTAATTTTGACAACGATGGCATTGAGGGGTGTACGATGGCTTTCTTCTTAATTCTACTGCAACGATTGAGTGGAAAAGGCCTTTTAGGGAGAAAATTTTGTTTGCATTTTCATTACCGGGTAGGTCTACTGCACATACCGGTAGCGGTTGTTTGTTTTTTGTCAGAAGGCGTGTGACTTTAGTAACTGGTACTGACTTGGTAAGTTCATCGAAGATCTCAAGTTCAGTTAAGGATAAAGGTACGTTTTTAATTACAACATTTAGTGGCTTTCCATTTGGATTTTGAAAAGTGTGGTATTTTATACCGTTATTATTAAAGTGTTTGGTTAGATTTCTGTAATCCTCCTCTTTAGTTAAATTTATTTTTAATGCGTTAGTATTGTAATAGGTCGAAAATTCTCCGGTTATTAATTTTTTTGATATCCTCGGTCAATGCCGTATGATTTATGGCGTTGTGTAGATAAATGGGAGGTATCTTCGGCTTTGTTATCGGGGTTTCTGTTTTGTCGTTGGGATTTTCTTGTTGATTGTTACTATCATTTGGGTTATCAATTGTTTCGCTCTCGAGGTTGGTTAGCATGCTGTATTTGTTTTGTGTAGGTACATTTGGTGTCCATGCATAACGTTTTTGCACTTCATTTATCGGAGGTGTTAATGAGCTCAGTTTACGCTTGCTACTTATTTGAACGTCCGTAGGGTTGACATTGTTTTGCGTTTGAACTTCCATAGGGTCAACATGGCTTAAGCCTTCCGGTATTTTGTCAAAAACAAGAAGTACTTACAAGTTAGGTTGATATGATATCAGCTTCGTTAAATATAGCACTTAATCTTTCGCACACTTGCGACAGCGATATGGCACGTGTTTATGCTTTGAAAGTAAAATGCAGACTCCTGTGGAAATTCAAACGTGTCAATAATAAGTTGGTGGCACTGTAAGTCTGTCAAATTCGAGGTTACCAGGTTAGGTTTTCTGTCAGTTTTGACACAGACTGACGCAAAATCTAACCTGCTATCCTCGAATTTGACATAGACTTGCAGTGTTACCAACATATTATTCCTAGGTTTTGTGTCAGTTTTGACACATTATTTTTTTTTCGCCCTTTAAGGGCGCAAGGGGGCTAAAACCACCACCGCAGGCTTGCCAGACTTCGGGTTTCCTTCTCAGTATATTCAAAGGGACCTTCCATAACAGTTACAGACTTGTTAAAAATACTGTAAGAAATCCGTTGCTGGCTCTTGGACTATGATGTTATTTGGACACGGAGAAGCGGTTAAAAAATTGAAATTATTAAATAAGAAATTATAATATGTCTTTTGTAGGTAAATGAGGTTATCGATAATACATACAAATAGTATATTATATCGTGAGGGACTAAAGTGCATCATTAAATCCCGCTAGTGAATACTATTTCCTGAGGGCCCGTAGAACCTGAGAGAAATAATCACTCAAGGAATTTATGCACTTTATTCTCGTGTGGTATACGCTATTTTTTGCACTTTTGGGAACATTAACATCAAATATTTGAAAAATTTTAAATCTGTCATTTGGAAACTGACAAATACGAATCTTATTAAGAATGTTGTGTACAGAGTGATTTTTTAAAAACTTAATTGCAGTAGGCCCTGAATAGCCTGAATCAGTTGGCAGTACTGAAGTGTATTGTCAGTCTATATCAAATTCGAGATTTGTAGGTTAAGTCTGTGTCAAATGACAAACAAAACCTAACCTACTAACCTCGAATTTGACATAGACTGACAATGCACTTCAGTAGTGCCAACTGATGAATTTTAAATACAAATTTTATTAAGAATGCTGTGTACATAAATTTACCATAGATACGGTAACATTTTTACTTTAGTCCCTAGGGACTAAAGTAATTACCTCTGTCCCTAGGGATTAAATGAGCTACTTTAGTCCCTGAAATTAGTGACTAAAATGCCAACTTTAGTCCCAGAAGTGCAAAAAAAACGTTTGTGAAAATGTTTTGAGAATCTCCGAATTTGCCATATAGCGGCATATTTTTTAAAGCAGGTGAGTAACAAAAACCTTAGAATTGTCTACTATCCATTCAAAAAATTCATGAACTGTCAAAACGCTGTCAAGTTGGCACCTTGTTTAAATTCTGTTTTGGAACTTTTGCTCGCTGATTGTGTCAGCACTGAAATTTTTGAAATTAAAAAACTGTCACACTTGCACAACCTGCAATTTGTCATTATGTAAGTATATGCAAAAATTCGGGGAAGTAGAAAATCTTCAGCCTTTCTAGTTTCCCATGAAAAATACAACGTGAAGCACATTTTGCAAACACATTTCGACGAAACGGTGCCGGCAGGTAATAAAACTGCCTTTCAAAATTAATCCCTCCAATATTGGCTAATCGGCTTAACAAAGGAAATAACTAGTAGGCGATTTTCAATTTTAAAGACTAAATTAAATCGAAATTCCTTACTATAACAAATTATAGTCATTTATGAACGACTATCAAAGAGTTAGTCATATAGAATTGGTTCCGGCATCAAAATTAAATAAACCCAATGCGTTTTACCTACCGCATCACGCAGTAATAAAGGAATCAAGCAAATCCAAAAAACTACTGGTGAAGTTTGAAGCATCGGCTGTATTTATCTGGGATTAGTTTAATAGCTAAGTAACAAGGAATGTAAGGACCTATTAACATTTGAGGTAGGCAAGTACAAGCCAACACGAAGTCGCGGCTTGTTGTCTGCCGAAAATGTTAATAGGCGATACATTCCGAGTTATCTTATTATATTTTCCCCGCTGCTTATCGAAATTTTCCTAGATTTTTTAAACAATCGTTTGGTTTGTCACCTGTCACCGGGATTAGTTTTCGTGAGTCGTGTTACCTGTGAGTGTTACATGTCACATAAACACTTGCAATTTATAAACAAAACGTCTAAATCTGCATCTTGCTTTGCTAATTTTATTATCCTAGGAACTTAATAATAATATTAAGTTCCGTTGTCAAGAAAAAGCAGCAAACAAATATAATCACCGACTTACACGTTTTGTTACTAAGGCTGTATCACTGACTTACATGATCAGCAGCGGGAAAATAAAACATTAATGGTTGGGCAAAAACTTCAAGATGACCTGCTTTTAATTATTCTTAGATTTAGATTGCACATATTTGTTTTAACCGCCGCACAGTGTTCCATTTTCAAGTTTTAGATAGACAAAAATATGAGAATCTCTAAACCAGCTCAAAATATTCGTTAAAAAACAGAAAGAAGGTTTTAAAATTCTAAGCAATAAGAGGGTGGTTTTAGTAGGATAAAAGTACACTTTGTTCAAAAATTCTGAAACTTTGTAAATATACTAATACTAAACCTACGAATACACCAAAAATAGTAAAAATATTCTAAACATTGAAAGGGTGGTTTTGAAGGGGGTTGAAAAATAAATATTATTAAAATAATAAGAGTTGTATTGATTACACTAACACTATACTTATGAATATACAAATAATAGTGAATAAAATTCGAAGTCTGACGACTATTAAAGATTTTATTTTTTACACACACTTTTAATACAAAATTTATGTATCTATATTGTATATTATAGCAAATACTTAATACATACATCTAGCTCAGCTTTTATCAAATTACTATCAAAAATATATAATTTTCTAATTTATATAAAATAAAAAAATCTGGTGTGATACACGCACACAACTTCCTTTTATAGTGGTCTTATAATTATCCAAAAATTTTATTTTAAATTTTTAAGCATTTGTTAAAAAATTGCAAAAATGACAAATTTTACAAAAACGGTACAATATAGAGCGTTAGTTGAAGATACAAATTTTCTCTAGAATTTTAAGCTGAATTCAAAAATATAATAATATATCGGGTGGTGTATTTGAAATAGGAGTTAACAAAAAACTGAAAAAAAACAAAAGAAACCCATTTTAGAAGTATTCAACTGGAAAATCATTTATCTCACATCAATACACATTAAAAATGTAATAAAAATATGAGGTTTAAAAAAATCGTTAGAGCCGTTTTTGAAAAAATCGAAAAAAACTGAAAAATCACAAGAGTAAACACCTACTGACGATTATGAGATTTTCTTCAAAAGCTGGCTATCTCATCTACATAGTACTCAAAACTTATATATGAAGTTTCAACGCCATAGCTTTTTTCGTTTTTGAGATATTCTGTTCACAGACAGACAGACATACAGAAAAAACAATGAAAAAAATGTTTTTTGATATCAGGGGACTCGAAAACGTGAAGATCTGTTGAAAACTCAATTTCGAATTTGTGGGGTGAATCCAATACTTCCTTTATCGTAAAAGGAAGTAAAAAGTGCTTATCGCTTAAAATCGCAAAAAATCCCAACAAGCTCATGAAATAATACCGATCAGAGTTTAAATTAAAAAGTTTTACGCTTTGGAATCTCTTGGCAAAGTATAATTTAAATTCGCGTAAACATAGCGAAATTTTATATTTTTTACTCTTTAATTCACTCTACGCAGAAGGCCTATTATGCCCCTAAAAAATTAACAAATCTTGAGCAAAATTTTTTGAATTGTTGCATATACATATACTTATAAGTTTATTGTAATAAATAAATTAATTTAAATATCTTTCATTTTTCTATCTGCATTCCGATCGCTGCATTCGTTTTTCAACACCCGGTAATCTAGGAGACAAATTGAGCTCGCTCGGGAACGAAGTTTCCGGGTACGAGATGTGGGGAGACGAAATATCCCGGGAACGAAATGTGGGGTACGAAATGTGGGGAATGAAATGTGGGGAACGAAATGTGGGGAACGAATTTTCCTCAAACCATTAAAACGTGCGGAGAATATTTACAGCACGCAATTGTATGTCAAAAATTGAACGAAAAATTATAATTATCATTTGGTCTTGGACGAATAGTTTTTGAAATATTAGCGTTGAAAAGTTGTTAAATTAGACAACGTTGTGCATTTCGACAGCAATGGATTATGCATTCACAAGGCGACGACATTTTAATTGCCGTAGATAATAACATTAGGTTGTGAATTTTCTGTATGTGTATTATATTAAATAAATGCCCCACTTTACATGTCTCATTTTTTATGCATTCTTGTATCAGTAATGAATGGTAACCATAATTAATAACTTATTTTCAATAAAAATTATAATAATCGCCCACGGACCCCGCATAATGTGCGAGTGTTTTCTTTATGGTGGGGGTTTTTAATCCGGGGGTTTTTTGTCCGGGGGTCTTATGTCCGGTGTTTTTTGTCCAGGGGTTTTTTGTCCTGTAACGGTTTCATTGGATATTTTCTACGGCCCACATGTCCTATACCAAAATAATAGATGATTTAAGGCCGGTTCTACATCGCAAGTGAATCCCGGAAAATAAGTCATACAGAAAAAAAGCTCCCGGAAAAAAGTCACTCGGAAAAAGTCTGCTTTTGTTACAGTTACCTTAACTGGGTTTGGCAAATGATTGTGTTCGGCAACCATCTCAGGACTAGTTTTATCTAAAGATATACCTACTTAAACTTCCTTTGCAATATAAAGAAATTATGATTAATAAATAAGTATTAGTGGAAATTATCCAAACGTTTTATTCAGTTAGCAATGTTAAGCAATTCCACCAAGCGCCGACAGCGAATATGGGGTATAAAATCAATTAAATTATACAAATTAGCATAGGCACCGTAACCACGGTGGCTCTGGGTGCACAAGCACCCACAGGGAATCATAGCACAAAGTGTTTTTGGTGATTAATAATATAACTACTTTTGCATTAGATCCTATGTAAGTATTGTATGGTCCATTATTTAAATATGGAGATTCAAGGTGCCTTTAACGATATATGGCTGTGATGGATATACGGCTTTACTATAAGAATTAATAATGAAAATAAAATTAGCGAGAGCCTCCCATCGCTAACATAAATTTCTTTTGGGTTCAGCAAATATTACAGATTTATAAACGCTCAGGGATAATTATTGTGAGTTACTATGTTTGACTTGAATTGATGCTCGTATGCCCCTACTTTTAGATAGAATCTAATTGTAAATTAAATTAATGTTGGCTAGCTCAGGTAAGCAGAGATCTTATTACAAGGTGTGGGTCCCCAATTATTTTATTTAAAATTCTACCGTACGCCTATGTGCGTAGTTCAGATACCCGCTAAAATGCTACATCAGATCTAAATAAAATTACGTTTATGAAAGTCATCAAGTGTTTGTCGTTTTTGGTTTTTAGTTAATTAAATACAACTCAATGAGTAAATCTCACAGGTAAATTCATCATTTCCCGCTTTCTAGTAGCGTCAGTAGCTATCTTTTGTTTCTTTCAGGCAACAACCGCGCCTTGATTGTTTTAATCTCAAGCTAAAGAAAGATCCTAACCTCACTTCTGCACTTGGATTTTTCAATTTCAATTTTTACAAGGAAATAATTCGCCTGGGCTCTGTTATACAGCGACGTTTAAGCAGCTTCTCAGCAGGTACACATTGGCATAATTTATATTGGCTTCACCACTAACCTGCGAAATCTTCTTTGCATGCCCGTCCGAACCTCGGCCGCAGCAAGAATGTGCCCAGATCTTCTCTTGGAGTCGGATGCCGGATGTGCGGTGTTGATGTGGTCCTCGTATGGCTCGCCTGCTATCGTTGGAACTGCAAAACCGGTCCGGGATATCCCCAAATGGGTCGAGATGGTGTCTCGGAGCTCTGCCGCAGGATCGGGTTCGGTAGCCGATGTTGGAAATTAACTTTAGGCGTTGGATTTTCTTGCCTTCATTTGTGCGTGAACACGACCACGTAAATATCACTCTGGTAAATTTTTAAGGCTGTAACTCTATGCAAAAAGTACTAAATTTTAAATTAAAACCCCAGCCAATTTCAATGGTGTTACCACCAATTTTTATTCAATTGTCTCCCCCAAAGTTATTAAAACAATTGCATATCAATATAAATCTAGTCAAATAACTTACTTCTAACAATTAAACACCTTAAATCTAATCTTTTTACAACCTTTTGCTTAATTACTAAATTTGTCCATTACTTTTGTTAATTTTGTCTTTCACATCACTGTGTCCCGCACTTATTAACCGTCCTTTTTCACAACGTTCTCACTGATCAGTTATTCCTTTTGTGAACTTCCACAAGAAACACTTCAGAGTTCAACTAAAAGTCCATTTCATTTTTTCCAACTTCTGCATCAAATTAATGTTCGGATTTTAATTAACCTTGCATGTTAATTATTCATTTTGTTCCCTTTATTTGCCTTCAGATTTATTCCTGTGTGCTCTTTGCACTCTGTTTTGCCTTCTGCATTTTTATACCTTTCAAGAATATGCTCAAAGAGAAATTTATACAACGATTTCTGACTTGCAATTTACCTCGACAAGCAAGTGACCATTCTTTTCATAATCGAGTTACTAATACATGGATTGGCTTTTGCATGTTACCATCCCCTCTTAATATTCTAAACTAATTAAATATTGTGGTCCCATTCCTATTAGGTTTAGAACTCTGCCTTTCCTTTTATGTTACGATTTTAATACTTATTACAGGCATTGCTTTGCCAATTTGATTGCTAATTCAAATTTGATTTTATTTTATTTGTTGCCATTAAATCCTATCTTCCATTCTGAGCTTTTATGACCTATTCATTAATTAGCTGTGCTCTAGATGTGCGGTTCAGGGCTTAAGACCATCTCAATAAACGTAATTTTTTTTGTACAGTGACATCTTCAAACTCAAAATTTAGCCGAAAAGGACTCGACAATTCACAATTTCAATAAAATAGTTAAAAAAATATTAATTTTGTTACGTTTTTTTTATTAAAAAACGACTTTTATCATGACTAATCAAAAGTAGATATTTGTACAACAAATAATGAAAGAGATGCTTTTTATCCAATACAATAGTAATAAGGTGTTTTAGTAGTTCATTTTAAACAAGTAAACTGGGCTATTACTAGCTTGTTTACATCATAACCTACATTTCCCTTAACACCATGGGTTATTAGGTTATCACTATCAATTTATCACTTATTTATAATCTATTCACCATGTTTCCTTATCCCAGCAGGCTATGTTAGGGTGACTTTTTTTCCGGTGACTTTTTCCGAGTGATTTTTTTTCGGGGGCTTTAATTCCGTGATTTTTTTTCCGCACACCAATGCAAGTACCTGTATACCCACAATAAGCTATCCGAGGTATAATTGTCATAGTTTCCTTTGTTACAGCAATCGTTTCTAGAGCATTTATTCCCCGGATAATTTTATCCTTGGTTTGTAAAACCGGCCCTTATCAGATAATTCGGTTTTTTTTAATTCACTCATATCTCATCCATACATACCTAGTGTGCCATAGAAAATTAGTGTTTTTTAATGTAAAATCAAATAAATCCAGTACTTATAAAGCGAATTTCAAGAAAAGGAAAAAATCAAATATGTAAAAATATACAGGGGGGTAAAACCATAAAACCAGTAACAACAATCCAGTCTCGCAGACTAACACATGAGGAAGTACAACTTAGCTACCAATTCCTTTTAGAAATAGAAGTGTCCGAAATTGACTGGGTTAAATATGATGATAAAATGAAAGCTATTGGGCAATAATTTAAAAAAAAATTATCGGCAGCAGAAAAGGTATGAGGTGTAAAAAACCATACTATTACGACAAGGACAAAACAAATCCATCACAATTGAAGATAAAGAAACAGTTATGGTACAGTTACCTCACAACAAAATGCAATGAAGACTATGAGCTTTATAAACAACATTGAATAAAAGTAAACAAAATGGCGAATAATACTAAGAAACAAAGTTCGGAAGATGAGTTTTGAGTTTTTTTTGCTAATTAGTAATTAAAGAAAAGGAAGTTGTGTGCGTGTATCACACCATATTTTTTTATCGTATTCTGATTGTTAATGCTGCAACTTGTTACGTGTAATTTTACATTTAGATACAGTTAAGGATTGTTTGGATAATTTCTTAGCTTAAATACATTCATATAGTTAGATTCACCTGCATACGTTAGGTGTAGCTTTGGTTGCATACTCATTTTTGCAATTTTTGGGACTTTTGAAAAATCCTTGATTTTTAGGGAATTTTGAGTAAGTCTTGAAAATTGTTTTGATAGTACGATTTCCGGCGACCATTTTTTTTAAGTTTTCCTTTTTGGAGCTGCATGTGATCTTTGGAAATTTTCACTTAAGTGGATTACGTAGTTTCCATTTTTCTTTGAGGAATCTGCCATCCAGAAATAGGAAATGGGTGTTATATTGCTAAAATGAATCCGATTGTATTGGGATAAATATATATTTCTGCAATTTACTTACTCGAGGCCACATTACAACTCTGGCCTCCTCGTCCTAGTTTGCTGTATCGTTTTCCGATTTTTCGGGATCTAATATGCCTGTGGCATTGATGTTACTTGGCTAAGGCACCTGGAGCAACGATTCCATTCCAGTCCGAGCCCCTCAGCATATGTGGTAGTTCGCATGCAAGGCTTCTCCCCATGGTGACTGCACTCGACTACGGTTCTCACCTGCAAAGTTAGATGAAGGCCCTGACTCTTTGGAGGTTATTCAAGCTGGTGGACATCTTAATAGCTATCCCCCATAGCTGTTGATGTAGCGGCCCTTCTGTGCACGATCCAGGTATCTACAACACCTAGTGTTATCTACCTTTTGGTGTTTATTGAACTGAAAATATCGTTCGTTATGGCACTATGATCTTTACTTTATGTATTGTACTTACCTAGGTATATGCTAGCGAAATTCATGCCGTTTTACATGCGGAATATTGTGTAACTTCGTTGTACATCACGTGCAATTACTTTTGTGGAATAGGATAATGTCATTCTATGCATTTAATATCTTTACGTTGGCAGTACTGCTTTAGTCGCGTTCAAGTTTCAAGTACTTGTCAGTGTTTCAAAATTTAAACTATCGCGAGGGTCTCCGGGAGCATGAATTTGACACTTAACATTATATGAGCACCGTAAATACACCATTTTATGTGTATTAGCACTCCCCTAGGCGAAATGGTACCAATTCGAAGAGGTTCGCGACTAGATAGATTATTTACTTAATTAATCAAGCGATTTAGAACTTACTATTCTCCCGCATTCCGGTATCGCTGTTTTTAATATATATTTAAGTCATTATCGTAGTTGATACACGGGTACTCGAACGAATTGCGATTATCGTAGTTACATTTTCGACTTTATTAATATAAAATCTTGTACATTACATACCACTAAGATTACATCTACAAACTATTCCATTTACATACTATTATCACAGAATTGTGTTGCCTTTTCCAAGTATGACACAGAATTTTGAATGTGTACAAACTGTAAATAAATAACTAGGTTATTTCGAGTCTTGGTGTTTTCTGTCTTTTTTTTTTTTTTTTGTGAAACAGCTAGTGGTTTAGGAATTTACACGGCCACCTGTAGGTTTTCTGGTTTGGACCGTCTCAAACCAGTGGCGCTTCCGGACAACCCACCCCATCCTGCTCAGGACCTAGCTGGCGAAAATTTGCTACACCACTCGACAATTTCTGAACCGCCGTGCTGTGTAGTAGCTATATTATTATTTTTTTTTTCCCTTTTTCTCTTATGT
Organism: Agriotes lineatus; assembly: GCA_940337035.1. Lineage (NCBI taxonomy): Eukaryota > Metazoa > Arthropoda > Insecta > Coleoptera > Elateridae > Agriotes > Agriotes lineatus. The sequence continues at coordinate 39,245 of CALNHX010005213.1, forward strand.
GCGTGTCTTTTCCCCGTGTAGCAAGGTAAGAAACTATAGTTTCATCAATCTATACAAGAGAAACGACAATTACATACACACTTCTAGGGCGTAAGTGAAGCATAAAAGAGTGATGGAGAACTTTTTTGGGAAGAATATTATTACTTTCCTACCTACAATATTGCTGTACAGGGTTTTTGGTATAATGTATTGAATGAAGGGGGAGGCACTCTAGAATTCATTTAAGATTCAGAAAAAAGTTTGTTGCCCGTACAAGAAACTATCTTGCTAGCAGTTTATAATGAAAATGTGTTATATCTGCCGCAGTTTTTGTTACCAACCTGGAAACTAATAATCGTAATGAAACACAGAAAGAGCTGATATCATACACTTCCTGCTATTGTTGAGACGTGACAAGTGTAGTCTTTATGATACTTGATATTTAGTTATTTTTAAGTATTTAATGTAATTTATTTAATTTCATAAATGTGAAACCGTAAAAAAAGAAACCAAACAAAAATAGGTGGTGGTAGTATTCTATAACAATTTCATTTCTCGGAAACTTAACTAAATCTTAAACGCATTAACAAAACGTTAATCATAAGTAAAAACCGGATTTGTAAACATAAAAAACTCAACAATAGACAGGCAAAGAGGCACTGAAAATCAAATGCAAATGCTCAAATTAGGCAATACAGTCATTCTACGTAGCAAAGGAGGCATTATAAGCATTAAATAGGTAGTTGTAAATACAAAAGCAGGTATTGTGGACATATTGGTAGCTGCAGCATTAATTACAAACCATGAGTCACGAATAGTTTGTTTTCCATAGTGAATAAGCACTTCTAGGTACATACCATCGGGAGGACTGAAAAGTGACCCACTACTGTGTACATTTTAAGAGATATTTTAATGTTGTAATGAGTTTACAATTATTTAGGTAAGATTTAATACGCACCAGGCATACTAAATAAATGAGTTTGATCGAAACATCTACCATTTTCTCAATTTGTGTGAAGTTAGTGAATTAGTGTTGAAGTGAGAAACAGTTAATCAAATAAACAAACCCACCATATTACAACGTCATCTACAAGAATGCAATTTCAAAACTGTTTACTGCCGCTGGTACATGCAGTCAGCGTTTTGGTTATGACAGCGATTACCTTGCAAGACATTTCGCCGAACGGCCAAACTGCCCACTCCAAACGCGGTCGGCGTTTTGGGCGGGGTTCGTACTAGCGTTCTAGGCCATTTTGTCGAATGGCGAAAGTGTCGAATCGACGTGCAGTCGGCATTTTGGGCTAAATACAAATTTCGATTCGCGCTCGGCTTCGACGCTAACCTCACGAACGATGTGACGACACGTTCGGCAGAATGGCAGTCGGCGATTTGGGCCTAGTCGGCAGAATGACAGTCGGCGTTTAGGACACAGTCGGCAGAATGGCAGTCGGCGTTTTGGACATAGTCGGCAAATTGGCAGTCGGCGTTTTGGGCCTAGTAGGCAGAATGGCAGTCGGCGTTTTGGACATAGTCGGCAGAATGGCAGTCGGCGTTTTGGACACAGTCGGCGATTTGGGCCTAGTCGGCAGAATGACAGTCGGCGTTTAGGACACAGTCGGCAGAATGGCAGTCGGCGTTTTGGACACAGTCGGCAGATTGGCAGTCGGCGATTTGGGCCTAGTCGGCAGAATGACAGTCGGCGTTTAGGACACAGTCGGCAGAATGGCAGTCGGCGTTTTGGACATAGTCGGCAAATTGGCAGTCGGCGTTTTGGGCCTAGTAGGCAGAATGGCAGTCGGCGTTTTGGACATAGTCGGCAGAATGGCAGTCGGCGTTTTGGACACATTCGGCAGATTGGCAGTCGGCGATTTGGGCCTAGTCGGCAGAATGACAGTCGGCGTTTAGGACACAGTCGGCAGAATGGCAGTCGGCGTTTTGGACATAGTCGGCAAATTGGCAGTCGGCGTTTTGGGCCTAGTAGGCAGAATGGCAGTCGGCGTTTTGGACATAGTCGGCAGAATGGCAGTCGGCGTTTTGGACACAGTCGGCAAATTGGCAGTCGGCGTTTTGGGCCTAGTAGGCAGAATGGCAGTCGGCGTTTTGGACACAGTCGGCAAATTGGCAGTCGGCGTTTTGGGCCTAGTAGGCAGAATGGCAGTCGGCGTTTTGGTCGAATTATGGGTTCGGCGTTGTGGTCAGTCCACATTTTACCGAATGACCAAAGTGCCGAATAGATCTGCTGTCGGCGTTTTGGACCACATACAATTTTTGATTTGTATTCGGCTCCGACGCCAAACCCGAGAACGACGTGACGTCAGTTGACGTCGTTCGGCGTTTTGGACACGTTCGGCAGAATGGCAGTCGGCGTTTTGAGCTTAGTCGGCGGAATGGCATTCGGCGTTTTGGACGAATTCTCGGTTCGGCGTTTTGGGCATTCGGCGTTTTGTCCTGGACCCGTGAAAACACATTTTACCCCTTTTCACCCCCGTAGGGGAGGAATTTCAAAATATTCCTTTTAACCCATTTTATTGTGAAACGGAACTCACGGCGAAAAAATTAATAAATTTAACCCCCCCACACCTTTTCAGTTTTTATTCCTTTTACCCCTTTAGGGTTAACATTTTCAAATTCCCTTACACCCCTTTCTAAATATTTTAAAAATCAATCTATGTGCCAAAAAAGAATGTTCTAACTCAATAAACATAGGAAATACATTTGCACCTTTAGGGGTTGATTAGGGCAAAATCCTAAAATACGTTTCTAGGTATTTACATTGATAATCTTTGCCATTAAACACCAAGTCGATATCTTATCGGGCCTAAGAGATATTGAGGAATTCGTGAAAACACATTTTACCCCTTTTCACCCCCTTAGGGGTCGAATTTCAAAAAATCCCTTCTTAGCACTACCATACGTAACAAACCGGACCTTCCACCCAAATTTCAAGTTTTTAGTGCCAGTGGTTTCAACTCTGCGTTGATTAGTCAGGGTTGTGACTTTCCTTTATATAAGTAATATGTATAAGATTACCTAACACTGCGTGCAAGTATACGAAGTGGGCATTTTCAGCTGTTTACATCTATCTTGTTAAAAATAGCCAACTTGTTTTTTGCTTTTAATCAACAAAACTACTCAAGATACTTTGTGAAGTACCATGATAATCTGCTGAAAGTTGATGAAACTCATCCAGGATTAAAGGAGCAACTACAAATGGGAACATTTGGTGTAAAGAGAAGTGACAAACCAAACTTAAGACAACCCGTTGATTTAAGTTTAGAACAAACAATAAATGCTGATGGTGCCAATAAGCTGACAGGCATATATCTAATACTTACTATATTGCTAGCGGCTATGAGTGGGAAACTCACGAAGGAAGTGGGACAGACAACCAACTCTTCAATGTATAACGGTGAGCGGTGCGCAAGGGCGGCGGCGTCGTCCGCCCAATGGGGAAGTGGTCAAGTTTAAAATTCGCTTCTAAAGGCGGAGTTCGAATTCCCACGCATGCGCACGAGACGCGTTATACTCTAAGTGAGACTATATATGTCGACGCCGGCGCCGTAATGTTTTCGGGCGTTCCGAGGCCCTACTAGCAATATATGTGTATTATATATATGCTGACAGGTGTGTCACTTGACAAATTCGATATCTGATCGACAGCGGTGGTGCATAAGTCACACTTTGAGATCGACAACCATAAATCATACGGTAGAGCAGACAGGGCTGCGAATAGGTTAGGATATCACTGCCGACTCGCAGAAGAGCAGAATAACTAAGAATTCTCAACAGCTTCAAATTTTGTTGATAATATAAAAAAAACATCCATCCGTTTGCTGTTGATTTAGATAAAAATCATTTATTTAGTATTTCGACAGGCCAAACGGTGCAAGAAAATATCGAAAGCTTCTTACTTAATGTCGAAATAATGGATAATGGACAAAGAGAAAATTATTTGAGAATGTGCAGAAGTTGAAAAAAGATTTAAGAAACCCATAAAAAAATAAAGTGCTTAATTCTACAGATAATACGCAAAAAAAGAAAATGTCAGTGTCAGGAAAAGTTGTTGAATTGCGTATGCAACGTGATTTGTTTAGCCAATTTTTATGTATATCGTTGAAAACATCTTTAGATATAGATAAAGTTTTAACATATCCTCTAACGCCGGTGCCGTTATCAATGTGTCTCATAGATGGATCTATTTGCAAAACTAATAAAGCAGCTCTATTAAAAGTACTCGAGCAGCAGATTGAGCCGCATACTCCGAAGCATACTAACGTCAAGGTGTTCGATGGATTTTATATGCTTCATTTGATGAGGGAACTTCCAGCTACTTGCTGAAACATACCTAGTAGAATTTTTTTTTTCTATAGCACATGTTAAAGTGTGCTTTTATCAATTCAAAACAAAAGGTCAAGTTTCACTTTAACAGCAAGGGTAGATAAAGTAATTTAATTTCCTAACTTTTGTTTAAATTAAATATGACAGCTTCGTATTACCGTAGCAACCCAATCTAGCTATTGACATTTTGAAATGTGATTGACTGTCCTTATTTTCTTTTGAAACTGTTAAAGTTCTTTATATAGAAAAAAATTTTGTATTATACACGACGATAAAGTTATTTCTATCCACTCTTGAATCATTAACGTCTCGACTTCGTCTCGACGTTAAACGATTCACTCATGGATAAAATTTTACTTCATCGTCTTGTATAATAAATTACTAAAGTATGTTTTGTTCTAATGATGCGGAAATTGTAGTAATCGCCTTTCATAGGTACATTTTTCCTCCCATCAAATATAATGAACATTCTTTGAGAGGAATGCAAGTCACATAATTTCACATCACATCGAGGGAGCTGATCAAATACGTTCTTCTGATTTCAGTAACGACTTGAAAAACGCAAATTTTAAAGAGACGTTATTGAATTTTATTATACAGCACTGGACACTTGATCACGCAGCACCTGTTATTGGTAATAAAACTATTTTATTAATTGTGATCAGTGCTATAAATATAAAGTAAATAATGGCCACGTAGAAAGGACGCACGGTGTGCTATTAAGCTTCCCAGCGCATGAAGAAGCGGATACGAATATCGTTTTCCACGTCTGCCAAATAGATTACTAGGCACATGTCACGATAAGATGCTCCGATACTGACGTGGCCGTTATATACTTTCTAACATGAGTGCCTTAAGTAACGCTAATGTTAAAGTTTCAATGGAAGCAGGAGTCGGTAATAATCAGCGCTTTATTAACATTAGCAAACTCTATGAAACGTTAGGCCCTGAATTGAGAGCAGCGCTGCCGGCCTAGGGTTGCGACTAGGTATAACCCGTCATTTTTCAAGAAAGAAAAAAGCAGGCCGTATACAATTTTACACATCTCAGAAATAATTATATATCGATAGTTATATCAAACTAAGCAACGCACCTGACGACGAGTTGCAGATACGTTTGATATTACAGAAGAATATGTTTGTCGTATGTATGAATTCAAAAAAATCAACCAAGTCAACGAAGCACGAGTTGCAACATTTTTGAAGACATACAATATTTTAGGAAACGATGACATATTCTGTTTACAGAATAGTTCAGGCAAAATGCTTCAAAATTCGCCAAATAAACAAAAAAAGTACGCGACTCTTGAAAATTTACAGAGTTATAGAAAAATATGTAGCATTAAATATTCCTTTAAGTCCCGAGCAGCACAAATTGTGCTCTAGCCGCCATATTGGAAAAATTAAGATGAAACGACTTTTCTAAAATGTATTAAAAATGAGCTATTGTTTCATGCATACAATTATTTTAAGGCAAATAGACCTATTTATGTATGTATGTATAATCGATAACCTCGTTTTACCTTGCGGTGTAGAGGCTTGTGCTTTATGTGCTTGCATCTGGCGATACAATGCTCAACTTGCCCGGATTCGGGATACAAAGTTGGAGCGCGCATTTTGTGCTTGCACAGCAACCATTGTGTGAGGTGTGTGTAAGTGTGTTATGTTGACCTTGTTACTCTATCTCTTAGGTCTGTGGTTCTGAGTAAAGCACAGTTAATTTGGTGCCCAACTGTGAATGGTTACACTAAGCCCGGTTCAAATCGCAAGGCTGCGGAAAATTCTGGCCCTCGCGGGATTCGAACCAAGGACTTGCTTAATGCAAAGCAAGCGCTTACCCATCTGCGCTACTCGGCTTCTAATAGACCTATTACATCTTATTTATCAAGCGTAAATTATTTTTTGTGAATTTATTTATAACAAAAAAAATCTCATCATGTTTAAATTTTTCCCGCTGCTCTTCAGTTGATTGCCTCCGTCTAGGGATGGGTGTGTGACATAAAAATAGTGGGGTCACGCTGGGTTACGGCGGATCCCGTCGTGAGCGTGAGTAATATTTGAAAATCAGGCCGTGAACGTGAGTCAAAATTTCCAAGGCGTGATTCACGTTTCACTTTAATTTCACGTTAAATATTTAGTAACGAATAAAAGACTGCGGGGCACCTGCTCCCCCGCTGGGCGCCAATATGGATGATCTAGAGCTGAAGTGGGAGGTCGCTGTACTTCTGTCTGACAGCCTGCAGCCATGGAGCTATGCACCTGTGTTGTGTTGTGAATGTTGTGTCTACAGTAAATCTATAGGCGACCAAGTAGAGATTATTTTTAATTTCTCGGACGTAATAGTTATTTACGCACAAAGAGCCGGAAGTGTAAGATTACGCCCGCAGCCAAAATTTGAGGCACGAGGGAGGAGGAACTTTATTTGGCTAAGGGTGTAATCTATTTCTGGCCTGAGGTACGTACAACGTTTTACGCACAACTGCATGGATCAAACACAGAATAAATACAGATTTTTTTAATGCCAAAATTTGCTACCACAGTTAAGATGCCGCGCCGGGCCGTAAATTAATTTACGGGCTGTAAAGTTGTACTTTCGATTGTGGTAACTAAGATGTAAACCTTCATTTTCGGCCCGGTTGTGCGTCAAAGTACTTTTATACCTAGGAATTAAAAGTGTTGCCTGGCAACGTATACCTTCTTGTGCTCGTATCAGTAAGGGAAACGTCAATTAATAGTAATATTTTTGACTGTTGCAATACATGTTTTTTCGAGAAATCAGTATTTATCTCTTGTTGTAAGCTATTGTAGCCAATTTTCATTTACTTCTTTTGTGTCTACTGTTATGATTGCAGCATATCACCCAAATTATTTCACGTACACACATAGTTTATTTTGAGTTTTTAGTTCTGTTGCGGGTCCTTTGTTGGTTTAATTATAAATTATTTCCATTGCAGATGAAACATCATCAAAACGACAACGCCAGGCGTGTTACTTTTCGTTCCTTGCTTTTTTCTGTGAAATTCCAAATAACATGCATCGTTGTATATGGCTTCCACAGCAATGAGATCGATTACATTACTTAAACGTCCCTTAATATGTGTAGCCCACTTATCACCTCTTTCATCGGCGCGTTTGATAATACTACCTTGCAGGCTCAAAATTTCAGCATTATGAATTCGAATTCTTCTCTGTACTGGTAATTTCAGTTGTTTTTTTGGAAAATAATCGTCTATCGCTTCCGTGCAAAATAAACATGAATGTTTGAAATAAAACAAAGATTCACATCTCATTTTCTTTAGGTGGTTACGTTTTAGAACTGGATACTTCTTCAGGTTTTATTTTCTTAGCAGCTGTATTGTTACTTGGTCTCGTGTAGTTTCTTCTACATTTTTTGTGCACAACGACAACGTCTCCTTCTGTTAGTAAATGGCGTTTTCCATCTTCTCGCTCTTTACTAAAATTCACTAAAGTTTCTATCGCTTCTCGTCCAACTGTTACTGCATCGTCTATAACAGTTATTTTGCATATAAAACACTCAATAACTTCAGTAATTTTCACAATCAATAAGAAAACTCTAAACCGAGACAAAAAAATATAGGTAACGGACTTAACATATTGTATCGTGCAATACACTCAAAGAACGATTTATTATCTATTAATCAGGCTGGTTAGATTTTAGGAAATTATTATTTTGTATACGGCACAACGAACCTTTGTTAGCTTCTAATGAATAATTAGCTTGAGGTTCCGAAACAAAGATATTGCTTACGATATAAATGACGATATGAAATGAATTTTAATGGGAAGAAACATGTTTTATATTAAGAAATGTTATGTTATTAAGAAACATACTGAAACAAATGGTGGCATTAATATTAAAGAAAAGCTATCCTTGGTACTTAAATGATGCGTTAACTTTCAAAATTAGCATTTATTTATTAATAATGCATATTTAACCCCAAACCAATACAGGGTTTTCCGAAGGCTTTTCACCATGTATCAGTTGTATTTCACTGTATCTTAAATGCTTTTCCCTCTTGTCAACACTTGTCAATATTAACAAATGGGAATTACATTTAACAGAAGGTGAAACGCAATTGATACATGGTAAAAAGCGATTTAAAAAACCCTGTAATAGCCAAAGCAGGCAATAGTTTAACTATGAACATTCCTTTTTCTCAGTGTATTAATGGAAACAATTTCTTAGTAGGTACCTTTGACAATAGAATATTCAAAATCCATTATTTAAGTATATTTTCTTATCAGGTGACACAAACAAAATTTTAAACTCGTAAAGCACTATGCGAATTATTTATATATACTTTTCCACGGTTACGACTTTATACCTGAGTGTTAGGGTCGCGCACACCTTGTGCTGCTCGGGACTCATTAGAATGTTGAATGCTATATATTGCTGTGTTATTTACAGGTCAGGAATTATTACAACCTTTTAAAGTTGAACATTTTAATTTTGTTAGCAAATAGTACTAGGTCAAAACGGTATGTTTCAAATTAAATGATGCATAAAAATACTGCTGGCATGTGACTCAATGTGAAAGAATTATAACATTAACTTAAACGTCAGTGTTCATAAACAAATACAATTTAATATTTCATAGCAAGGCCCAAAGGGTTAGATTTCCATAACTAATACTCAATAATGCAAATATAGTCTCAAATCAATCCACTAAACGAGCATTCGATCACATCAAATTGTAAATAGGGATAGTGCCGGCAGAATAATGTGCGAAACACCTGCGAATTAGTGCAACAAGTGTGTTTTTGATGAACGGGGCAATGCGGAGTGTGTGTGCAGTAGTCCCACATCGACAGCATCCTGGAAGAACCATCTGCAGATGGAACAGCACACATACCAGGCACAGCGGGGAGCTCGGGACCTGGACGGCTCGAGAAACTGGTTCCGAACGCTCGATTGCACACAGCGGCTATATGAGGAAGTTGGGAGTTGGATCGAATTGCGATGATACGGAGCAGGTTCAAACAACAAGGGCGAATTCTCCTGAAATAACAATAGCCACGTGTACAAGCCAGAAACACCAACAAAAGCTAATCATACCTGTATCAACAGCTGGGTTAAACTGGGATATCAATGCCAGGGACAAACAAGGCCGGAATGCCGTTGCCATTAACAATCCTCCAAATGAATATAACAGGATCACCAGTGCATTTTCTCGTCAGGAATCCAAACGCATTCACAAAGGGGTGTTAGTTAGCGTTTCTCCAAAGCAATATAACAGGATCACCAGGTACATTTGCGTATCAGCAATCCAAAGCTCATCCGGAAAGAAGTGTTGGTAAGCGGTCCTCCAACAAGATATGGTCCAAAAGGTGTGCCAAGGGCGACCTGTATATAAAATTAAGTTAGCTAGGCAATAGATTTAAGTTTATATGTAATTAGCTTCTAGGTTAATTATTCCCGAGTTAATTTTGTTGCCGTCGCTTGCATAAAAAGCCCGCCAAATTTCACAATGGACACACATGTTTTCTAACGGACATCTGTTTCCTGCCAATTTTGCACGTGTCAGTAACGAGTTTTGGTTCAAATTCCCGCCAAATAGACACGTGTTTTTTGCAACGGTCATTTGGTGCGAGTTTGGCCCCAATTGTTCCAACGGTAAAAAAATTAAGTAATGTGACATATGTGATCCAATTTGACCTAGCCACAGAAATAAGGAATGTTTTTCAACCCTCCACGGCGCTATGTAAGCTCGTTCGCGCCCCTTTGCGAGGGCTGTTCTGTTTTAACCCGATTAACTTGTGTTTACGTTGTTGAAAATTGACGAGATTGGCGTAGCAAATAAAGAAGTTGTTTTAAGTGTTGAGTTTTTGTTTTACGCAAGTGGTATTAAGTCAGCTTACCTGGTGAAACAAGCGTATGAAGCTCCTAGGTAGACAAAACGCGCGGCACATGTAAACCGCCATCAATCGTCCACACGTACACCTGTTGATCCAAGATCCACATCGAGCACCGCGGCCATATGAAACTGCGATCGACGCAGCCGAAATTGAGGGAGAGCAGGACTGGACTTCGTAATTGGTAACGTTCTGCGAATTATTCTAGCACTGCACGAATTAATTGCCCGAACATTTTGGTTTTAATGCCGTTATACAAGTGTAAGGAATGATTTTAGAGTAAGATTACATCAAAGCAATCATACTTTTGACCATTAATTCTTAGGAACCTGCGTAAGAGATAAATTGTTATATTTAAAAGCAAGTTTTGCATAAATCTCTTTACAACCCTGAGAATATTTCATTTCAAATTGAGTCACATGCAGATTATTTAGTAAAAAAAATAATAGCTGTTTGTGGTATCCCAAGGCTGAGCTTCGTAAGCTAAAAAAAATTGCAGGTAAGGTGTAAAATTCATTTAGGCATTCCCCTATGTGCAGGGACATAATAAGCAATTAATTAATTAGCAGGGGGGGGGGGGGGTTACAGACGGAATATCACTGCAATATTTTTCTACAACTTGATAAATTTTCAAGAGTCGCGTACTTTTTTTTGATTATTTTATGCATTTTGCCTTGACTAGAACAATAATATCGACGGATCAGCTCTGCCTCCCTGCAAAATTGAGCTGCACCAACATTTGCTGCGGACAACGTATATAGCAAATATTTGGGCACACGCTCACCTTCAGGTTCCAACGGCATTACATCCGACTGATTTTGGCTGGGAAGAAAAGGAGGGGATATATCATTTCAAATGGTTCGAGGGTGAGCAACTACCTTCTTCCCTTGGAGATATAATTATGGATGATGACCAAAAAAGTATTGCAGGTTAGAATATTACTGATATATATCTCTCTCATTTCATTATTGTTTTTCATTATTTCAATGTAAATTTTTGATTATTTTCTTTTTAATTGTATCTATATAATTTTAATTTAAAAATAAAACTGACTAATATTTATAACAATTTTGTAAAGCATATAAACTTTTTTTATAATTCATAATCCGATTTGCGTTACAATTTTGCTCTCGCGTGTTATACGTTTTTATATTATTAACATCTATATCTTTTAATATATTATTATAATATATGTTTACAGGTGATGACCAAAGATATTCACAGATCGACATCAATTGCAGCGATAACGAAAGCGATAATGAGTTCGATGGGAATGAATCCGAAGAAGGCCAAATCTAAAAAAATTGTTTGATACATTACTTTATTAATTTACACGTATTAGTACACTATATATGTTTATTTTTATTTTTAGTATATTTTTTGTAAATAAATGCTAAAAAATTTCAAATAATTAATAGTAAACCTGTTTTTTTATTATCTTCCTTTAGAGCAGAAATGTTATACGTAGGTATATATTATCCAATAACGGCACGGACGTGCTGCGTTTAATGAGAAAAGTATAGATATCTAATACCGCAAGAGCTAAGATTTGGTAATACAATAGTTAACTGAATAAGTTAAACAAAAAAAATATCCAGCTTTATATTTAGTGAGGGAAAAGTGTCCAGCTGATGCAATCAAAGATACAACGCGCCCAAGCGCATACCGATGTGCAGCGTCCTGTATCAGCTGGGCACTTTGCACCCACTAAATGTAAAGCTGGATGTTTTTTCTATTAAGTTATTAACTTAACTATTACTTTACCAAATTTCAGCTTTTGCGGTATCAGTTTACTCAGCGCATATTTTTTACTTCTTTATGTGAAAAGCTAGGGCATAATTCACCACTCTAAATTCGGCTGGCTACGTTTTTTTATTTATTTATGACATAATGAACATGGTAACAAAGTTCGGCTTTTGCGGTATTAGTTTTTTTAATTATTATTTTACCTGTGTGGGAGAATGCCGCAGCTACACCCCCCGGAAGTGAGCCAGCTGGAGGTCCATTCACTAACTAGTGATATCAAATAAAGCTTAGGAAACATTTTCATCTTTTGTGGTTTTAGTCATTAAAAAAGGTCGCTGGCTCCCCGGACTACTAATACAATCACCATGTCACTTTGATTGAAAATGAACCGAAATTTTAAATCCTTTTTTTTTGGGTATTGGATGAGTCTAGGAAAGCTTAACTTCAAGTTATTGACCATCCGCCATCTTAAAAAAAGGCGCGTCTGATTTTTTTTTATACCTCGGTCCCCGTTAACGGTACATAAAAATAAAGGAAACCTTTTATTTACAATTTTTATGCTCTACAATTTATGTTTATTATCTTTTCCACGTACGAACAATAATAGTCGAGATATCGAACACGAAAAGAAAGCGTGAAAAGGTCGAATTTTTTTTCTCGATTCTTCGTTTGTCTGTTGTTTCTCGTTGCATTTAGCGAACAACTAGCTGTTATAAAACTTGCAGAGCTTCAAAATTGATGCAATTTGACCAACTTTAAATTAAGAAGCAAATGAAATTACGATTTGTGGAGGGGCCGTAATTTTGATTTCAGGTATCGTACTATTACATAAATGACATAATAAACGTCATTAGATTTTATTAGAATCATTATATTTCGATTTTTTTACTATCTTAAGCGCTAGAGCAATTGTAATATTATTTTTGAATTCCTTGCTGAAAAGGGTCTGAATGTTTTGGTTAAAAATGAAGAAGTATAAAAACATATAAGCCAAAACTAGAAATTTCAGTTTTTTTTGCGATATTTTGAAAACTAAAGATGACAGGTCAAATTTATTTCCAGATTTTTAATCAGCAGAAAGATATGCAACTTCGCCCTAATTTAACCGACTTCGTATCTCTTAAGATAACCGAGATTCCCATGCTTGAACTCGAAAAACGGGCACCTTGTATATAGTTATCCATGTCTTCTGCTGTTATAGTGTAGCGTTTCATCTTTTTCCAGGGCTTTGGTCACGTCCTGTACTGATTTGAGGTTTCAGTATCAGTGATGTTTCGTAGTGATGGTTAATCATAGAAGATTGCCAGCGTACAGCCCCATGATCAAGTAGTTTTGGTTTGGAAAGCTCTTATCTGGTTATTAACTGAGTTATGTACACATTTTACATCGTAGGCGTAAACAAATGAACAAAGAACCGTTAACCTAGTAATAATTAAAAGCACAGTAATGAAACGTTGTATTTTGTTCACGCGTCTTGCAAATACATTCTGCAAAAATTGCTGTGAATGTAAAATTGGTGGCCTAGAACGTACCAATTAAAATTCCGATCTGTTAATTTACGATTTAATTACGAATTTTTATAACCTGAAAACCTACAATGAGAATTATGCAAGTTATATGTTCTGCTTAATTTGATCAAAAGTCATATTCATGGTTTTAAAAGCGGCGTGACAGAAATATTCCTATTATCCTCATAGAAAATCGATGTACCAAATAAATCACTTTAAAACGATTTTGAGAAATTGTACCTATAATAAAAAATAGATTTAATTTTTGTAAAGGATCCAAGAACCAGAAATAACATTGTTTAAATAGAATTGTAAGTCACACAAATATGTTACCAATTTAGTGTCGTTTAAACTGGATTGTAATCAGTTTAGCTCAGTCTTTTGCAATTAAATTTATAATTATTTATAATTAAGTATGGTACAAGTGAATGAAGAGGCAATTTATTTATAAGGGGAAAACTGTAGGTCACGAGGCAAAGCCAAAGGAAATGATTTCTCCGAAAAGGAAACCAATGTAGGCGTAGAACTATTAATACGTAGAAAAGACATCAAAGATATTTTGGAAGTAATATCTATTTCAGAAAATAATAGAAACGTACGTGCCGACAAACATTTACGAAGATGGAGTAGCAATTTTATGGGAAAATGTTAAACCTAGTTAAAACATTAGTAACAATTTTCTAAATGTATACCGATGGGGCCTCAATTATATAGGTATAACAGCAATGAGGTAACATGAACAAGAATATAACACGTATTGCTTGAGTAAGAAGAGATAAACATAGTAGCAAATATTCGAGAAGGCTTGACGATTAATTTGTCAACTAAACATGCCTACTAAAATAATTTTTTCGTATGGCCATCTCTTTCTTACTCAAGCATTCTATTTTGTTATTAATGTTATCTCATTGCTTATATATATAATTATGGCCCCATCCGTATGTTAAAACTCGGTTTAAAAGTCTGAAGCCATTTATGGCGTCATTAGCAAGAATGCGCTGCAATCACTGCTGTAAATATTTACGAGTTTACGATAAGGAGAATTATTTGAAATTAAGGTTGCGTTGACTCATATTACTTAAAAAAAGCGGTAAAATTTCTGTTTATAAAAATACAGCCATACGCTCAACGTTACTAGTACCTATGTTTATTTACATACATCCTTCCTTATTTCGTTGACTGACAAATGTGTATCAGACAAAGCTCGACTCGGTTTTCACTTTCTGGAAAAAATGCATCTCACTGGAATTTGCATTTTGCGAAAGCTGTGCTGCAATCAAACGTATCCGTCGAACTATGTTTGCAAATACACAGAATATCAGTTGAAAGAATCGGAAGTAACATCGAATAGCGTGCTGCTGAATAATGCATAATGCCGTATCGCTATGCGACCCTTTGGGGTGAAGGCGCCATGCATATTGCATGCTATCTTTCAGCTACGGTTCCCTCTTTGACTTCAGTCGCCTAATTGTCTAGATCTGTTTTACACAGATTATCTCTCATGGTCTGAACACATCTCAGATGTGTGTAACAAAGCCAATAAGCTTCTGTATATACTACATAAAGCATTTAGGAACGTCTCTCCAACTACATTTGCCAAACTATATTGCACATATGTTCGTCCCATTCTGGAATTTGCTGGTCCTGTTTGGCATCCGGACTTAATTAGAGACAGAAACTTATTGGAAAATGTACAGCGGAAAGCAACTCGCCTACCATATGGACGCTTGCGACCATCATACTACGAACGGCTTGAAGTTCTACATTTAACCACCTTCGAAATGCGACGCTCTCGAAGTGACTTAATTATTACTTTTTGCGCACTAAATAGACTGTTCTCTTGTGACGTCAGTTCTCTCTACAAACTTAATGCCGATGACCGTCTCCGGGGCCACCGTTTGAAGTTAAAAAAAGAGTTACCAAGATTAACGTGTAGAAGATCGTTTATTGTAAACCGAGTGTTTCATATGTGGAACAGTCTACCTGTCGATATAGTCGACGCTCCTACGATCAATACATTTAAAAACAGAATAGACATTTTTCTTTCCGTTTTTGTTAATAAATAATTCAATTATGTTATAATTTCAAATCTAGATATAAGTGTCTTATATAATTATTATTGTTTAGCGTTACAAGTTATGAGTTAGTTTGTAATCAGAGCTTCATAGGGTCATTCCTCTGCTCTGCGTTTATTTTAATAATAATGAATAATAATTTTTAAATCTCGCATCCTGCTTTCAGTCTTGTTCCGACGTAACTTGCCTATGCAGCCAGGGCTTCGAAATAAAAGCTTCTGTGCTGAATCGTAAACATTTGTAGAAAACGACCGTGAATATATGATCTCCTTTAGTTCCTGAAAGGATTGTTCTCTCAACATGTATATCAATGCTGCAGCGACGTGACTGAGTCTGTTTTTATAATATCCTAAGATCTGGCAAGGGTTTGTACATATAATAATGAAATTTAAGCCATCACGTGGTTTTCTTCTGTATA
The DNA here is from genome assembly GCA_940337035.1 of Agriotes lineatus. Lineage (NCBI taxonomy): Eukaryota > Metazoa > Arthropoda > Insecta > Coleoptera > Elateridae > Agriotes > Agriotes lineatus. The sequence goes on from CALNHX010005213.1 coordinate 55,182, forward strand.
ATAATACTAATAAAACATTTCTGAATTAAAAAGAGGAGTGGTTTTGCAAAGAGATGGCAAATCAGGTGTATTCCACCCCATATTTTGGCGTTTACATTTTGCATAAAACTATGGATCTACATTATTTGCCTCGCCGCATAAAATTATAGCTGCAACGCCTAACAACGGATTGGGATTCACACACATAAAAAAGCTCTCACTCTATTAGCATCTGCTCTTGCTCTGGTTGATCTGTAAATTCTTTGTACCGGCATTGGTTTGAAAACAATAAGTTTGGTAAATTATAGTTATACTAGCAACCAGTGAGACAAATGTCTCATTTAATAACTTTTTTCTCTATCTCTTACGGTTTGGCTGCTGAAACAGCGTCCCGGACGGACCAGCGTCCCCGGACGGACGGAAATCACGTGATTTCTCGAAAACCGGAAGTGTCACGTGACTGAAATTCGGTTCCTGACCTGACATGCCCATTCCAAACATATAACTTTAATAACTTTTTTCTCTATCTCTTACGGTTTGGCTGCTGAAACAGCGTCCCGGACAGACAAAACAGCGTCCCGGACGCATATCCGTATCGAACGTCGCGTATCGCAAAGTCGGAAGCTACCGGATTGAGCCGATTGGAGACGTGTAAAGGACGCGCGAAATCGTATTTGTGGGTGCAATATCGCGCGTCCGATAACAGCTACCTAATGCATGATAAAATTCTTCAGACTTATTTAGTTTTGTTTACAAAGTTGTGAAAGTGTGTATTGCAATTAATTGGATTTGCAAAATGGATATTTATCCCCAGAATTATGAATACAAACTAAATGTCAATACATTGAGAACCAAATTTAGATCCGAGGAAGAAATTGTAAGAAGTGCTTGATTTCTGACTTGTAACTGAAAGTTAGGTTAGAATTTAGCCGTCGTTTTTTTTAAACGGATGCAAACAGCGCGGAATACTCATTCCCAGTGGTTAGTTTGAGTTATTTTTTGTTGGTGAAAGTAAACCAATAGTAATTTCAATATTTACCTGGTACTTTTTACAAGTAAAACGTGGTTCCAAGAATTTCTATTCTTTTCACATACTTATGTCTTAGCCCTAGGTGGCATGTGCCACTTTAGTCCAGGAAAATAAGGAGAAAATGAGCGAAACTTTTTTTATAGAAAAGTGTAGGTTTTGAGAGCAGAAAACATATGTCACACACAAAAACAACCAGCAACATACAGCTTTTTGAGATGCATCTTCTTTGAGATATTGGCAGTTTTTGGATAAAAAAATCATATACAGGGTGATTCATAACTGGTTGAACAAAATGAACAGGCGTTTCCAGCATCATGTTCTGGTTAAAAAATGCGAAATAAAATTTTTGCCGATCGGGTTTTGTTTCCGAGTTATTAGACCTCAAAGTTTTCGGTTAAGATTTTAATTTTTAACATTAACAATACCAGGCCATGATTTCAGAAGATGCATTTATTCAAAAAAAAGTTTCATATAAAAGTTGTTCATAATTGAATATCCTACAAAATTGCACCTATAAAAAATTTCGATTTTCCAAACAGTTTTCTCGTAAAAGCAAAAAAACGTATGTATATTGGAATGGTTGCACCTCTTTACATTTAAATCCATATATTTATTTACTTTAATATTACTCAATGCAATTTGAGACTCTAATAGGGTGTGGGTCATTAATCTAGTTATCTGTTCTTTGATATTCTAATTTTATATAAATTTTCAACTATTGACTGCTACTAAATGTCAGTTTGACTTTAAACAACTATCAAACAATAATCACATCAAAATGACAAATATTCTTTCTACTCACAAATCAAAGACTCAGTTCACTATAGTACTGTGTTATATTTATTTCAAGTGTTTAATTGTCATTTATTCAATATGCTTCTATAGGACTAATTAAAAACCAACCTGATTTTCTCTTATTTCACTGTTATTCACATTTAACACCATTGCTCCTGACGTTCACAGCTAAGCTCATTAACAGCCGATGCTCCATACTCCTCCAACCAACTCGAACACGTCCAAACCCCAGGCTCCTGCACGTTACCGTCAATCGAACAGCCTCCTGGTAAGTTTCCACTAACAGATGGTATCGAAACTAATTTCCCATTGTCCTCAGCTCCTACCTTGTGGTAACCAACCTAAATCAATCAGCTACACTGGTAACTCCCTTCAATAATCACCAAATCCAGTAATTAGTATAACCCATTCCTCGCATGTAGTAAACCATCCAACTCCAATCAAATATTATTTTATTCTTCTTACTTGCTGCTAATTAAACCATATTCCATTATCTTTTCAATGACTGCACACTTGTATCATTTCATAACTATAATCTCACTTAATTTCACCTCGCAGATTTGTTAAAAAACCTTTTTATGTGTATTCAGCCAAATTATTTATACAAATAAAGGCTAAGTTTCCAGTTTTTATTAATACAAAATTATTTTTTCCAAAAATATGTCTACATTTTATGAGTTTGTTATTATCACTATCTTAAACAAATTTTAAAATTATGCTAGTTACAATATTATTAATGCACTATTTTTTAAAATTAGATGTTCTGAGTTTTACCTACTACATGCTATATTCTAGTAGTAAGCATATTTGTCACATGATAACATTATCTTATCTTTCATATTAACGTTCACCACTCTGATTGAATACTCAATTGTTATAACTTAACAAAATTAATTATCAATTGTCTCAAATTTAATTTCTATTACTCAATTCAACTTAACCAACAATCTTATTCAAAATTTTCTAAATTTAATTGTATTCATCTTCCAAATGTATTCCTTTTAATATTTATTTAATAAGTGACCTATGAAGTAGAGTAAAGAAGCGTGAAGAAAAACAGGCGCAAGCCTAATATAAAAGGAGAAAAAGAAGAAGAAAATTGCGGGAAATTCTTGCAAAGTCTTATCTAATTTTCCGAGGTTTGAATATTTATGAGCATCAAACGTATCATTTTATAGGTTTTCGAGGGTGTACATTACGAATTAATTATGCGCTTTTTAATGTTTTCCAGAAAAATATGTTTTCCGATATTCTTTTTACTTTGAATATTAAAAAATAATTTTTTTTTAATATAATGAAATTGAGAATTTAAATTTGATGACAATAGGAAAGGAACTTTCTGAAGCTGCAAATGTAGAATAACAAAAATAATATCAATATTTAATATGAAAAAATGACTTATTATTATGCTTTAACTTTAAAAAATAAAATATTACTATATGAAATTGCTACAGGGGTAAAACCACCGAAAGATCTATTTTGTCCGCTGCAACTTGAACAAATTTCGAAAAAAGCAGTTATAGTGACAGATCAGACCAACACAGTACATGAAGAAAGAGATATCAGTGATTAGCAAGAACAATATTTTAATATAAATGACTCAGATAAAATAACAAAATGGTCTAAATTTATATCAACATTAGACAATAACGTTAAACAAGGTTTAGAAGATGATCCATGCGGTTTCTCAGAAGCAATAAATGCTTGTTGTGTAGCTTAGGACAAAAACGTGAATTCCACTTAACATTAATAAGTGGATTATTTGGAATGTTTAGATTTCATCAGGCTAAACCCATCAGAATTATCAATAAAACGCAGAAAAAAGGGAAAAAGATAAGCGTCCAACCAACATCTATTGCCAGAAGAAAATCGATAGCCATAGGGAAAAGAAGATTACAGTCAGGAGGAAGAATTCAATCACTCATAAAGAAAAACGAAAAAGCATCACATTCATTGAATAAATTTGTCACTTCGAATGTTAGCTTAGGCGATAATGAGTTTTAAAAATAAAATTAGTTTTATTAAAATTGTTATTCTAATATCTATTTTTGTTTTCTTTAACTGTGAAAAAGTATGTATACCTACTAAAATAATCTGTTTAAAATTCGATTAAAATTTAAATTTTCAAAATTTGCAGCCGTTTGTACTGTCGTGAGCTAAAATCTAGTTGTGTACATCTAACTTTAATTTTTGTGGCATTGTCAGTTAATTGTCAAAATTCTTATTGAAATAGAGACAGATTTACGTTAGAACAAAATAGTTGTCCTAATTTTTTTTGCTCACGACAGTACAGTTCTATCATTTCAAAACTAGCCACCCTCGATCCAAAATGAATTCGATTCACAGAAAAAAACTTCAGGGAGAAGTTTAAAACCGATAGGTTTTATCCTTTATAAAATTCCGGACAATTTCTAATAAAGTGTTTAAGCACGTAGCCCACTATTGAATTTAAATTTGCTCGAGTATTTCAGTGGTTCAAAAAAATTTAAAAATAAGAATTGGACTAGAATGAATATAGAAGGAATTCAATTTTTTAAATGCACTAATAATCAAATCATGCCGAAGCGCAAGGCATATTGGACGACTGATATCGCACATCTTCTGCGACCACGGTCGTCCGATACGAGATTGAGTTCGGCATTTGCCAATCTGCGATACGCGACCCGGACAGACAAGTCTATTAGATAAAGGATTCTATTTATTTCGCATTGAGTGCAGAGGCTAAAACTCAAATTTCTTTGATTGTTACACACAACTGTCACATGACTGATACGAGGCATGCCTTTTATGTATTGTTGTTTACATATTTACGGCCAATTTCGAATATAGAACCGTACAGCGCTCGAATCTCTCTAAATCTAGAGTCCCTGTATATAGTTATATAAGAGTCGGGCAAACATAAATGTCAGCGGCCATTAGTGTTCCAAAAATAAATGATAGCGTTCAAGGCCGGAGTTGTTTTCCTTAGTATGTCACTTTTATGAATTTAATTACTTGTCAGTTTGACATTGTCAATAAATGGTAAATGTAAAGCATTTACGAAAACTGCGCTGGTAGGTATCTACCGTTTACCGATTGGTGGTCAGCTGATTTTGCGGTATATGGATCGGATTGAGTAATTTACGAGCGCTTTTTTGGTGATGTAGTAACCATATAACCTCTAAAAACTTGTCTTGTCGTTGTCGAATTGGACAATAATTTCAATAATAATTCAGGCGCTAAAGCGAAAAGCGTACAAAGCACCAGCCTCTACTCCGCTCGGTAAAGAGAGGTTGCGGATAATACAAATATAATAATTACTATATTACAAGAGAAGAGGACAAGTTCTATAATTTTAATTTCCATATTAAATAAACAATGATACAGCTGTATGAAAAGTAAAACATTCAAATAGTTACAGTTTTTTATATAACGGTTTAACTTTCTTTAGTGCCTCGATTAATTCCTGTAATAGCTCATCTTTTACTATGAAACTGCACGTCGTTTATGGCAATTCTTTTACCCATGCTGATTCTTACATCTTCTTTTGGAGGAATGTTTCCAATACATACGTGTGTTATATTCGGAGCTTTAGCAAAAATATCCTCAAAGAGCGAAAAACTAGCCAATTACTTTTGGCTACGAATTTTCACGGTACCTATGCCGAAATGTGTCACTTCAGTGGATATTGGATCAGTTTGAATGCCGATTCTTGTATCGCAGTTTTTGAGCGCATCAATTTTTAACGAATAACGTAGAATGAGATTGGAATATTGAATTGGAACAGGCCCGGTCGGTGGTCTAATACGTGAAGTGGACGATGATTATTTAAACTTACATTACAAACGTTGAAACTTACATTGTGAATAAATAAAGTAATGGAGCCTTTCCCATTGAATTTTATCAAAATGTACCTACTTCGCATATTCTGGAACCGTCGATCGGTGGTATTTCAGTTTGCGTTGCAGTTTTTGGGAGAGATTTTAAGATAAACCCTTGCTCTCAGCGATTTTTACACCCAAATACGCAACAACCTGTCATCTTGCTTAATAGTTTGACAATCAAGTTTTTAACAGTACGTCATTTAATTGTCATTGTCATAGCCATCGTTCAAATTTTTATTTTAGATTGCTACTGCGCATGCTCAGTGGATCGTAGCCAATCAAAAATTGAACCGCGTTTGCCCGACTCTTATCTTACTATATACAGGGACTCTATCTAAATCTAGAAGCTGAAAACAGTTGCAAGATATAGGATTAGTGAAATTGTTTAGTCACAGCGTCATTTCAAAGTTGTCAAGTCGCGTACGATAATGAATTTCTCTAAGGAAAATGTTAGTGCAATAATTTTCTACAACTTTCGAAGAGGACTAACACGACTTCAATGTTTCGAGGAGCTGACTTCAGTGTTCAATGATGAGGCCCCATGTCTTAGAACCGTCGAACGCTGTTATTTAGAATTCCAGCGTGGACATACCAGCCTTAGTGACAAATCTCGTGAAGGACGTCCAAAAACCGCCTTTACTGAAGACAACATCGTTGCTGTGAGACAACTAATCATCGAAGACCGTCTTGTGACATATCGTGAGATTGAAAAATCATTAGGCATTTCCGGGACAACAATCTAAAAGATCCTGCACGAAGCGCTTGCTGTGAGAAAGCTGGTCTCCCGTTGGATCCCGCATTCGCTTTCTGACGATCACAAGGCGGCTCGTGTTAAATGGTGTAGGAAAACTCTTCCACGATTCAACCGAGGAGAGTCAAATCACGTCTACGACATCATCATTGGTGATGAATCGTGGATTTATGTCTATGATCCTGATTCTAAACAGCAATCGACCGTCTGGGTCTTCCAAGATGAGCCAAAACCGACGAAAGGTGTTCGCTCCCGAAGCACTTCAAAGAAGATGGTAGCCATTTTCGTAGCGAAAACAGGTCACGTTGCGACGAATGAACTAGACGATCGTAGGACGGTTAATGCAGAGTGGTATACCACAGTCTGTTTACCACAAGTTATCACCGAGCTTCGTAAAACCAACCCAAAGCGACGCATCATCCTGCATCATGACAACGCAAGCTCACACACCGCTCGCCAAAGAATTGACTATCTGGAGCAGCAAAACGTAGAAATTCTGGACCACCCCCCTATAGTCCTGACTTAAGCCCTAACGGTTTTTTTTTACTTTTCCCAAAATTAAGAAAAATTTTCGTGGTCAACGGTTTCAGTCTAGTGAAGGAGCAGTCGAAGCTTTCAAGCGATTTTGAGTACCCCTACCTCGGAGTGGAATAAATGTTTCAAAAACTGGTTCGAGCGTATGGTAAAGTGCATAAAATATCGTGATAAATACTTTGAAAAACAATAAAATGTATATAAGGTTTTAGCTGTTTATTTTTTTCTCAAACGACAAAACATAAGAGGCAAGCCGTATCAGCCAATGAAAGCCTTGCATTTTTTTAAAATCGACCAAACCTGAACTGATTTCTTGATAAGCGCCCGTGGGCTGCCTACCAAGCGACAAGCGCCCTAGGGATGATTATCAACCCCGTGGATGGTGTCATAATTAGAAATAGAAATGCAAGAAACAATCAATTTGAGTTTTTTTGTATTATTAGCTCAATTTTCAATCGTAATTCGTATATCGGTTTTGTGTAATAATCTTCAAAATATAAATGCGGGCGGGACAGTTTTCATTGCACAGCACGCGACCCTTAGCGTATGCAAAATTATCGGTAAGTATGTCTCGCCCTTGTTATATTACTATTGATAAGTCAGCGGTTAGACTTTTCTTTAACAGAACACATCCTGTGTTTGTTCTACATCGTTTTCGTTTTTCTTTCTCGTGTTGTTAGCATCACACTAATATTACCAGGTTAAGACAATGCAAAGAAAAACTTGGTAGGCGGGTGTAGATTTACAACACATAGTACTCGTGTCAGGGGCGTAACAACCAGAATTAGGGCTGTGTGCAAACATCGAAATAGGCCCCCAATTTTGAATAACTCATTTAGAAATCGTGCATAGCACAATAAAATTTTGTGGTGTGTATTTTTTTATCAATTGCTAAAAATAATTCGCATAAAACAAATTTAATGTAAAAGTATAAAAATATGAAACAGCAACATACATCACAAATGATTATTATAGCGAAAAATGAAGGTACAGCTTACAGAATCTAGATTTACTCTCAAGGTAGGCCATGAAAGACGCTGTGATCATATTTGATTTCACTGAATTGGCAATATGAGAAAAGAAGTAATTGTAAAACATTTAAAGTTTGGTTATATTTTAAATGACAAGTAATCAGTAGCGGTGGGTAGAGGGACTTCGTTTGCGCAGTGACTAACGTCATATGACAGATTCTTTGTGTTTTAAAATGTGAAAATTGCTGTTGCTGTTGATTTTGTTAATTCGGTTATTTTGTTATTGCTAATGTTATTGTTGCTATTTTTGGGTGTTGTTAATTCTGTTTTGATATGCGCGATACGACAATGTTGAGTACGCCTCTGATTTATTGTGTCATTTAGCTTAAATAAGGTTAACAATTTAATGTCAATATGATAGATGTCGAAAATTACCAATACGTAACTTAGAACTTACTAGATTCTAACATTAGTTGCGATTTTCACCACGCTTCAATGTAGAATCTGTAAGCTGTACATAACAACGCAGGTAGATATATATTTGTTACATTGAAAACAATTTATTATTTGACTCTTGTAATCACTATTAATAGAATTTAAGATTACTAGCTTGGTAAAAGGGTTTTTACTGGCGGACGGAACAATATAACTGGCGAGCCAGTCACCTTCTGGAGCCAGTAAAAACCGTTACCCTGCTTGTATTGTTGAATATTGTATTTGTTCCTCACTTGTAAATAATTACAAATTTACTATGTATTAACGATGTCTCACTGACCAGCAACTAAATTCATCAATATGAAACATACTATAAGGAAGACAACTCGAGCTTTGTACGTTATCATTTATCTATGAGCACGGGTGTAAAATTTTACTGGTTAGCCAGTTAAGAGACATTTTCAAGGTGAATACAGTGGCATCATAAATTGATGTTTACAAGTGAGGAACAAATAAAATACAACACAACAACCTAATCAAAACTTTTCTTTTACGCTTTTGCTTAAGAAAACGTGAAAATTATATTTTCTAAATTGTCCTTTTTAGTATATCCACTTTCAGTTGAAAGTAATGCCAAAGCGGATAATCGTTCCTGGCCAATAGTAGACTGCACTTAATTTTGGATCAATTTTAATTTTGAAAAGGAAGCTTCTGCTGAAGCTACAGTTACAGAGATTGTTAAAAATATCTAGCGAGCAGTAATTATGTCTGAAAAACTACTAGCAGAAAAATAATTTTGGCTTAATATAAAATTCAAAAGTTCTTGGACTGTTGTAATATTTTTTATCGTCTTTACAGCACGTCTTAAATGAAGCTAACTGGCATGAAATTTTGTGGCCAGGGTGATTCTTGACTTATACGCATAATTGCGAGGAATGATAGTTCGTGATGTGTAGTGATGGGTAATTAAAAAAAGTGTAGTAAAAGTTGTTTATTAACGGTAATAACGAATTAATTATGTTGAGAGTGGTGAAATTGTAAAATATAAAATTATCGCATTTACCTAGAATTGTATCTGTCATCTGAGAAAAAATATTAAGAGCTATATTTTATATTGTTTTAATTTTATATTATTTCAACTACAAGTAATTATTTCTACAGCTATGTGTAATAGAATTATATGCTTAAACTACGGATAATGGTGTAGTTCTTCAACGCCAACTAGATTAAAAGCACATTTTCTCGAATGAGCTACAACGGATTTTTTTCTGTAAACTTATGGCACATATGTTAATACCATGTCCATGAGTTCTGCGTTGGTGAAGTTAGCTGCCATAACTTGTTTACGAATAAAAGAAGCTCCAAATTGACAACTCGTTACGGAGCGTGACAGATACAGTACAAGGTAAATGCGATACTTTTATATTTTACTAGTTCACCACTCTGAACATAATTAATTCGTTATTTCCGTTAATAAACAACTTATACTACACTGTTTTTAATTACCCATCACTACACATCGCAATTATGCGTATAAGTCAAGAATCATCCTGTATAATGTTTTCTGAATATTTTTTATATAGTTTTATTCCTTTCGGGTATAATTCCTCGTCTCTATATTTTATTAAAAATTCTGGAAATTTGATCTGAAAGATTATGTTTATTGCATTTAGTTTTTCTGTTCTTCGAGACATTTGGGGGATAAGTATATCCAAAGTTTTGTAGAAAACGGTTACTTTGTACCAATCTTCATTCGATTCCAAGTGCTGGTGATTATGCTTTCCATCTTAAAACCGTTTCGGCCTACCTCTTTTCTTTTTTATATATTCTAGTGATGTACCCCGTCGCATTGATAAATTAATGGCTTTTGTCTTTACCTCACCAATATTATTTCTCAACAACTTGAGACTCAAAAGTTTGAGTAAATAATTTGGCAATATTTTCTAGATGTTTAAACTTTAAAGCAATTTTGAAACCGTATCTATTGTTTTGAGATTTTACTTTCTACAATAATTAGAAACGTCGTTTAAAAATTGTTCAAAAATTACTTTATTGATTTAGTTTTCTGTGTTTCTGAATTGTCAATCAACAGCGATCACTACCTACTAACTGCATAAACACGTATAGGAAAGAATATCTAAGATTATTTAACCAAAGAAGACATGAAAGCGCAGATACAAAGGATCCCCATTACGGAAACCATAAAATACTACAAGTTGACAGATGAACAAACAGCAGACCTATATACCCAAAAATTGGAAGAAATGATTAATAGAAGAAGAACAGACGAAATGGACTTGGAGCAGAACAGACATAAAAAACGAGATCAAATTAAAAAAGCAGAAATGGAAACGGTATTTGTCAGAGAGAACAAACGTGAGATATATAGAATACAAAGAACAACGAAACAAAGTGAAGGAACAAATAAAAATTGCAAAAGAGAAATCATGGGAAAACTCCGGAAGGAAAATGGAGAACAAATACCACGCAAACCAGAAACTGTTCTATAAAATACTGAAAAATCTAAGAACTGAAAACCAAAAACAAAAACCCAGACAAATAAAAAATAAGGAGGGAGAAATAATAACGGAGGAAGAAAAAATTATGCAAAACTGAAAACAATACTTCCAAGAGCTACTATGCGCAGGAGAGGAAGAGGATAGCATTAAGCACCAACCCGAACAAATACCACAATCTATAGAACCCAAAGAAGAAATAGAAGAACGAGAAGTAGTAAGTGCAATAAAGATGTTGAAAAAGGGTAAAGCAGCCGGGCATGATCAAATAGCACCAGAAATGCTCATAAACCTAGAAAGGAAAAGCTTAAAGATTCTTACAAAAATATGTAACAAAACATGGGATCAGGGAGTAGCACCTAAAGATTGGGAACTGGGGATAATACTGCCAATACACAAGAAGGGAGACAAGAAAGACTGCAACAATTATAGAAGTGTAACACTCCTAAGCGTAGTATCCAAGGTATACGAAAGGATCCTAGAAAGAAGATTAAAGGAAGTGATCGAACCACAGCTGGAGGAAGAGCAAAGTGGATTTAGGAAAAAGAGGAGCATCCAAGATCATATTTTCACCATTAAACAGATTATAGAAAGAGCTAAAAGGTCAGGACCAAAAATCTATATGACTTTCATAGCTTTCGACCGAGTATCACGAAATAAAGTAAGAGAAAGCCTGGAAAAAAGAAAAGTAAGCGAGAAGCTCAGAAGAGGTATAATGAGCTTGCATGCTGAAACCCGGAACTATGTAAGAACGGAGAATTCACAATCGGACGAATTTCGAGTGGAGGAAGGACTGAAGCAAGGAGGTGTGCTAAGCCCGGTTTTGTTCAATATAGTTATGGACGACATTATAAAGGAAATAAAAATAAAGACCAGCAAAGTACATATAGGCTATATGAACTTACAACCGATAAGGATTGAACTATGTGCATTCGCCGATGACCTAGTAGTACTAGCAAGAAACGAAAGTGAACTACGAACAAACCTTGAGATATGGAACAAAGCCTTCATTAAAAGAAATCTTAAAATAAATGAAAGCAAGACAAAAGTTATGATAATAGGAGAAGAAAACAAGAAAACAAACATAGTAATAAATAGAACAAAACTAGAACAAGTGGAAACATTCAAATATCTAGGGGTACTGATAAATAATAATGGTAGTCAAGACGCGGAAATTACAGCAAGAGTGGAAAACGCATCCAAGGTGTTCCACATGCTCAAGCACTCATTCATAAAAAAAAGAGAAGTAACAAACAAAACTAATATAAGCGTGTTCAAATCCGTATTTGTCCCAATATTGACCATCGGATGTGATAACTGGACACTCACGGATAAAAACAAAAGTAAAATCCAGAGCACCGAAATAAAGTACTTATGAGCGATACTAGGAATCACAAGGTTGGATAGGATCAGGAACAATACCGTGAGACAGGAATTAGGAACAGAACAGGTAATAGAGAGAATTGAAAAAAGCCAGCTGAGATGGTATGGACACATGGTGAGAATAGACAGAAAAAGACCAGTCAAGAAAATATGGGAATCAAGAACTCAAGAAAAGAGGAGGAGAGGACGACCAATGAAAACATGGGATGATAACATCAAGCAAATCCTACAGAAAAAAGGGATAACAAAAGAAGAAGCCAAGATAGCAGCGCACAAGACAGAATGGAAGAAATTGGTGTACGGATAAAGATAAGAAGCAAATCAATTACAATGTTAAATTAGTAAATAATGAAATGTAATTACCTTACACCTAAGGGTAAATAAGGTTCTGATTATATACAGTGTGTCCAAGATAAGGAGGGCCAGTATGGGGATCTCGGTAATGGTAAGAGATACAAATTTTGTTAAATGGGAAGAAAGTTGCGCAATTAAAGGACTAAAAAAATTACGTCTAGAAATCCTTGATATGATTTTTCGTTTTTGAATTATCTCAAAAAACCGAATTTTTGGATTCCTTTAAATTTTTTTCTGGGGTTAATATTAAAGTTAGAGCGAAACTGATTAAACTTCTTTACAGCAATTTTTAGTGGACTTAATGACTACGTTATCAATTTTTTTATCCGACGTTTCGTCTTCGAGAAACCATCATCAACTTCATTTTTTTAAATACGCTCCTGGTTTTTTTATGCTAAATTGCAAAGCCCTTGTTACTCTGAATTCAACAATGTGCCACATATTATGGTTTAATTACGTTTCGAGCTTTTTTCTGATCATTATCAGAAATTTTTTTAGATACGTACCTGTATTTCTCATAATTTTGTAAAAATAAGTTCATACAGTAAGTTAGGCCTTTTTACATGCCGTTAAAATATTAAAATGCACATGATAATGTCATAATTCTGATACATTAATTTAATAAGCAACCAATAACTATTAACAATAAACAACAAATAAATGAACAAAAGATAGACAGAAAGAATGAGAAAACCAGCCTTGAAACAATGTAATAGGTATTTAACGTGTTGAAATAGAAGAAGAACTTAGAAGATTGGTTCTGGAAGCCTTTCAAAGTATAACGCAAGTATTGCTGAATAATGTTTTAGATTCTACATAGGGCCGCGCCAAGCCAGTGTGCAATGTGTGCACCGCACACGGGCGGCCAAATTCAGGGGCGGCCAAAAAGGTTTAAAAATTATATACAAATTACAAGAAAAAAAATAAAAAATGTACAATTTTGTGTACTTTACAAATTTTAGAAGTTCAAAAATATATACCTATATAGGTGTAATTATCTACTCCTACTGCACAATGGCCATGGATTATGATTCATAACTCACGGTTTGCAGCCAATCATAAAATTCTATTTTCATTATTCAATAGTTTGCAAATTGCAACCAATCAGAAAATTCTATTTTCATTATTCAATAGGTTGTAGCCAATCACAAAATTCATTCTTATTATTCAATGACTTTTGAAGTTAACAGCTGTCACAAATGTCATAATTCTGAAATATGAACACAAGGCTCCTATTGCATAGGAGTAGATAAAATATCGTATTATATTCGCGATTATGGACATTATTCACTCAGATGACTTGCGCCACGCGCCTTCGGCTTGTGGTGCAAATGTCATCTGCGTGAATAATGGCTGTCATAATCGCTCATATAATAAAATGTTTATTGTGTAAATGAACACCTGATAATATGGTTACATGTATTATTGTTTATGTAAATTCTGGAAGTTAGTTTTTATTGCGTGGCGGCTAATTGTTAAACGAAGCCAACTTGAAGGAACGCTTTCCATGCATCTTTAAGCAATGATTACAAAAAAGCCGGATATTTATCAGAATAACAAAACGTGACTTTTCAGAAAACTGGCGGCTGGCGGCTTTTATTGACTGTGAAACATATCGTATTTATGAAGTAGGTATTTATATTATTTTTGATCGGGGTGTCGACGATCTCTTTTGTCGGTAAGTACCTAATTGTTTTAAAGCTGATTTTAAGAAATATAATATTATAAACGGGGCTGCGCGCGCTATTGCGCGGTCTATTCTATTCAATTTACCACCATTTTTAGGCTTATTACGTTGGGCCATTCCAAGGGGGTTCAATGGGCTCCGCCCCTCTCCAAGGGGCCCTAGGTGGTCCGTCCCTCTCCAAGGGGGCCTTCGCGGCTCCAGGGGTTTCGCCCTTCTCTAAAGGAACCCTCGGGGCTCCAGGGGTTTCGTCCCTCTCTAAGGGGGCCTTCGGGGTTTCGAGGACTCCGCCCCTCTCCAAAGGGGCCCTTGGGACTCCGCTTCTCTTCAAGGGGGGCCTCGGGACTTCTCCCCTCTCCAAGGGGGCCCTTGGGACTCCGCCCCTCTCCAAGGAGGCCCCGGGACTTCGCCCTTCTCCAAGGGAGCCATCGGGGCTCCGCCCCTCTCCAAGGGGCCCTTGGGACTCCGCTTCTCTTCAAGGGGGCCCTCGGGACTTCGCCCCTTTCCAAGGGGGCCCTTGGGACTCCGCCCCTCTCCAAGGGGGCCCACGGGACTCGGCCCCTCTCCAAGGGGACGCTCGGGGCTTCGCCCCTCTCCAAGGGGGCCCTTGGCGTTCGGCACCTCTCCAAGGGGGCCCCGGGATTTCGCCCTTCTCCAAGGGAGCCATCGGGGCTCCGCCCCTTTCCAAGGGGCCCTTGGGACTCCGCTTCTCTTCAAGGGGGCCTTCGGGACTTCGCCCCTCTCCAAGGGGGCCCTCGGGACTTCGCCCCTGTCCAAGGGGGCCCTTGTGACTCCGCCCCTCTCCAAGAAGGCCCTTGGCGTTCGGCACCTCTCCAAGGGGGCCCCGGGACTTCGCCCTTCTCCAAGGGAGCCATCGGGGCTCCGCCCCTCCCCAAGAGGCCCTTGGGACTCCGCTTCTCTTCAAGGGAGCCTTAGGGACTTCGCCCCTCTCCAAGGGGGCCCTCGGGACTTCGCCCCTCTCCAAGGGGGCCCTTGGGACTCCGCCCCTCTCCAAGGGGGCCCACGGGACTCGGCCCCTCTCCAAGGGGACGCTCGGGGCTTCGCCCCTCTCCAAGGGGGCCCTTGGCGCTCGGCACCTCTCCAAGGGGGCCCCGGGACTTCGCCCTTCTCCAAGGGAGCCATCGGGGCTCCGCCCTTCTCCAAGGGGCCCTTGGGACCCCGCTTCTCTTCAAGGGGGCCTTCGGGACTTTGCCCCTTTGCAAGAGGGCCCTCGGGACTTCGCCCCTCTCCAAGGGGGCCCTTGGGACTCCGCCCCTCTCCAAGGGGGCCCTTGACGCTCGGCACCTCTCCAAGGGGGCCCCCGGGACTTCGCCCTTTTCCAAGGGAGCCACCGGGGCTCCGCTCTTCTCCAGTGGGACACTCGGGGCTCCTCCCCGGTCGCGAAATCGAGGCGACGGTGAAATGAATGCAAACGCAAATGGGGGACATCGCGTCTGCAATTGTCGTGACACACACGTTTGGATCGTTCTCCTTTATTTATATGATATGATGGTTACATTAATGCTGTGGTAATATGGGTGCAATGAGCAATGATAATTATTTGGTCATTTAATTTTTGAATTGGCTGCAGAGAAGATCGAGTAGAGAAAATTAATTTTGTTAGTGATTGTGTTTTGAAGAAAGTTGAAGAAAAGTTATAAATATGGTAAGTACCTACATACATATCAATCATATATCAATCAATACAGAGATAGTTACCTACATATTCTTAAATTGTATTAAGTAATAAAATTGTTATAATTTTTCTAGAACAGAAAAACGAAAAGGCTGTCGGGTTTTCAGTATCGAAAACAAAGTCTACAAAAAAAGAAGAAAAGAAAAAACTGGCCAATACTTTAGAAAAATATTTGAAGCCAGAAAATGTGTCAGCGGAAGCATTAGAATCAAGCTCTAGTTCTCTTTCCGGGCCACTTAATGAGCCCTGCGTCCAAGAAGTCGAAATGGAAATTATGAGGGAAGATTCCGAATCTGGGGAAGAGAAGGTGACTTCATCTGACTCGCAGTCTCCAAAACCAGAGAGAAGAGAAGTTGGTGACGCTGAAGAAGCCAGCACGTCATCCTCATCAAGGCTTTCTGAACTAAAGAAATTTGGCTGCTCATCAGATTCACAGCAGTCGCAGCAGGACACAGCAACCTCAGATGATCCTGGAGAGTGGCCTGAGATAATATCAACAACATTTAAAAAAAATTTAGTAGAAAGAGGACCTGTTCAGGTAACGCAATTTAATTTCCCAACTAATGAAAATGGTCGAAGGTTTTCGAAAAATATTTCTACCGTTCTCTTCCAAATGGAGAAGAAATTAATAGACCTTGGTTAGTTTATTCAATAAAAAATAATGCAGTTTATTGCTTTTGTTGTACAATATTTGGCAAAATTAAAAACAATTTTTCGCAAAAGGAAGGTATTTCAGACTGGCAGCATTTGTCACTATTGATTTCAAGGCACGAAAAAAGTGATACTCACAATGCAAATGTTAAAAATCAGTTAGAACTTATAAAATTGTTATCAAAACAACAAACTGTAAACCAGACGCAACTACGTTTGTTGAATGCAGAAGCAAAGCACTGGCATGCTGTGATTGAGAGAATAATTTTAATAATACAATATTTGTCACGACAGTGTCTTGCTTTACGCGGGCAATATAATAAATTATTTGAAAGCAATAACGGTAATTTTTTAAAAGCTGTTGAGATGATCTCAAAATTTGATTCTGTTATGTCAGAACATGTGCTTCGGACTCAAAAGTCACAAAAAGGTGAAACACGAATGGTAAATTATTTAGGGGACAAAATTCAGAATGAAATAATAGATGTCCATTGGTAACAAAATTAGAAATAATATTTTGGATTTAATTAGAAAATGTAAATACTATTCTATCATTCTTGACTGTACACCGGATATTAGTCATATCGAACAAATGACTATAATTTTTAGATTTACAATGTTGAATGAGTCCTCAAAAAAAATTGAAGTACGCGAGCATTTTGTCCTATTAATGATTCAACTGGAGTGGGTTTAAGTGAATTTTTAATGAATTTACTTTCAAAGTTGAATTTAAATATTTACGACATGCGTGGCCAAGAGTACGTTAATGGGGCAAATATGCGCGGCAAACATAATGGTTTCCAAAAAAAAATTAGAAATAAATCCGCGAGCATTTTTTGTGCCGTGCACAGCCCATACATTAAATTTAGTAGTGAACGATGCTGCTAAAGTTTCTTTTGAGACTTCTGGTTATTTTGATATAGTTCAAGAATTATTTGTTTTTTTTCCAAATATGTCAATAGCTCTTAGAATATTACTCACGTTACCAGTTTCAGTTGCGTCTGGTGAGAGATCTTTCTCCAAACTAAAAATTATATGCGATCCACAATGTCACAAAACAGATTAAATAATCTGTCTATGATAGCAATAGAAAGCGACACGATGGATTCCATCGATTAAGAATTAGTAATTAAAGAATTTGCGGAGAAAAAAGCTAGGAAAGTTGCTTTTTTATAATTTTCTAAAAATATTTAGTTTTTTTATTAATTTTATTCCACTATTTTTTTTGTAAATTTTATTGTTAATAAAAATTTTTTAAAATTTTTGTTTTTCACTTAAATTAATTTGATTTGTTACAGTTAAACTAGGTATGTACTACATAAAATTTATATTTTACAACAAAAATGTAAATTTTGGGGCGGCAAATTTGGCTCTGCACACAGGCGGCCATTGATGCTGGCGCGGTCCTGATTCTACAGTTAGATGTTATTTATGCATAGAGAATGATGGCAACGTTTTTGCATACCTTCTGTAAATTTAATACCTTTTAAATGGTTTCGATGTTCGTTTTGTTATTCTTTCTGTCTATCTTTTGTTCATTTCTTTTTTGTTTATTGTTAATAGTTATCGGTTGGTTATTAAATTAATGTATCAGAATTATGACACTATGATGTGCATTTTAATATTTTAACGGCATGTAAAAAGGCCTAACTTACTGTATGAACTTATTTTTACAAAATTATGAGAAATGCAGGTCCGTATCTAAAAAATTTTTTGGTAATGATCAGAAAAAAGCACGAAACGTAATTAAACCATAATATGTGGCACATTGTTGAATTCAAAGTAACAAGGGCTTTGCAAATTTGGCATAAAAGAACCAGGACCGTATTTAAAAAAATGAAGTTTATGATGGTTTCTCGAAGACGAAACGTCGGATAAAAAAATTGATAACGTAGTCATTAAGTCCACTAAAAGTTGCTATAAAGAAGTTTAATCCGTTTCGCTCTAACTTTAATATTAACGCCAGAAAAAAATAAAATACAAAATCCAAAAATTCCGTTGTTTTGAGATAATTCAAAAACGAAAAATCATATCAAGAATTTCTAAACGTAATTTTCTTAGTCCTTTAATTGCGCAACTTTCTTTCCATTTAACTAAATTTGTATCACTTACCATTACCGAGATCCCCATACTGGCCCTCCTTATCTTGGACACACTGTATATCTATTGTTTTGAGATTTTACTTTCTACAATAATTAGAAACGTCCTTTAAAAATTGTTCAAAAATTACTTTATTGATTTAGTTTTCTGAATTTCTGAATTGTCCGATGAAATAAGAGACATTTTTGACAGTGCTTTTAATATGCCGACGTATCTAAAACGCAAAGCATCCAATGCGCCGTCTCGGGAAGACCAGCGGGTTGAGTTTAATGTTTTCAATTACCTTTGATTATTCATAAGTTTCAGAGAAACTAACAAAGAAATTAAATGCCATCTCTTTATGCATGTCCGAAAAAAGTATAAACTCTCTGAACTCGATCATAAAAGTTTCTAATTTCCTTTACCTTTTCACCGAATCATTCAAAAGTAAATTTAAATTGTGAGCTGCACAATGCACGTAGGGTGCCAGTGAAGAATTTTAGCTTGAACCCACACTCCGATCATATTCGCAGCACCATCGTAATCCTGACCACGCAACTTTCTTATTAGTAAGTTTTTGTCTGATAACAAAAACATTATGTTATTAGCAAGTGCTTCACTAGTCTGATTTTTGACTTTTATAAATCCCAAAAAAGATTTTTTAATTTCTATTCATGTTGGTGTTGGTTGGTTTTCAATATTTATGGTATAACGAACTATTAAACTCATTTGATCTGTTTTGAGAGCATCTTGTGTTGTATCTACTATTACAGAAAAAATGGAGCAGTCCTAATTTCAGAAATAATTTGATCTTGTACAGACTCTTCCAGGATTGAAATCATTTCGTTTTGAAGTGCTGGGCTCAAGTTCGTTATTAAATTGTTTGCCTTGGTTTCCAGTACTAAATTTTTTAGAACATTGTTATATTTTGGCAGTAAGTAAATTGTTGATAAAAACAGCCCCGGATTTTTATAGTCGGATTTTTCATGACCACGAAAATGCATATTATATTTGGCTAGCATTACACACACTTCTATAATTCTTTCCAAAATGTATCGCCAAAATGATACCTCACGCCTAATAACTGCTTCATACTCGGAATTATTGTTTTATTAGAAGCCATCTGTTATATATTGCGCAACATTGATTGTGGTCATCTTTCTCTTCGTGTCAACTAACGGCCTTCTGTAAATGGTTCCAGTCGTTAAAACTAAGGTACTATATTTATACCAGCAAGGTTGTCCGCCATTTTGAGTTACGTTTTGAGTGGCCGAAAATTCAAATTCTAGTTACTAATTAGCATACCGTAAGTCGGAAAAACAACGATCACGTCATTTAATTTTATCCGTCTACAAAAACTGGGTTTTAAACAAATTAAAAGAAAGCAGAAAAAATCGGAACGAAAACACTGTTAACTAACACGCAAGTGCTTCAAACTAGAGAACTTTAATATTACCTTAGTTCAAACAACAGTGACGATTGGCAGAACTGACAGATACGGTTGACAGCATAAAACAATACCTACACACTGTAGGTGTAGGTATAGATTTGAATAACCACACTTGGATGAAGACTGTAATTATAATTAGTATCGTAATGGACTGCACCAAAATTTAAATCAGAGTGCAGTGTTAGTCTGGATCGAGCAGTGCGTACTCGAATGGTTTCCAGTCTTGCTTGGTTGACCGACGACAGATCGCAGAAGAAGTCCCTGTGACACAAAATCTAGTGGGATAAGCTTGCCTGGTCTATAAAGTACTCTAGTTAAAACCATTTGATACTGTATACTTAACCTTGAAAAAAAAAAACGGCATGGCTGGCAATAACAAACGTTAAAAATTTGGGAGTAGTAAAGTCATGTTTTTTACTATTTTCATTACCATTTTCGTAATCGCAGGTACCTTGCTCTTGCTCTACAGTCTCAAAAAAGGTCCCAGGTATGTTCTGTTCCGTAGGATCATCAGAAAAATACTCAGTAACAGGAATAATAGACAAAAGAGGTTAATTAACATCGCAATCTAGTTCATAATCAGCTTCAATACTTAATAATTTAAATATTATACGTAAATTTATTACATACTTTTTTCGGAAAAACAGTCAGATTTTGTAAATTGTGTATTTTTAGGAAATTTTCTTTTTTGTTCTTCCCGTTCAGCTTTTTTCTTTCTTTGAAGAGACCCTGATTATTCCTTTTGAGCACTCATATCTATTAATAGAACCGGTTCACAGTCAAATGCCCGCCGTCAAAAGCCCGTCGGTCAAATACCCGAGAAGTGAAATGCCCAAGAGGTTAAATGCCCGCTGGTCAATTTCCCGCTACTACTTAATCCCGCCGATCGTATTCCCGCCAAATATTTTTTAAACTTAAAAATATAACATTCCAAATTTTAACTGCAGTTTCTGTGGATACTCTTTGTTGTATAATTTCGTTTTAAAAGATGTACCTGCATTTCCATAGCAACCTGTGTTCAAGTTTATCAAGTAATACACGGTCCGGCAACGAAGCGGGGGTGGAAGATAGTTCTAAAACTATGAGAGTTATATGAATATTGTGTAGATAAAAGTTATAGGTACGAAGGTAGTGCACATTACTAAAATAGTTTTGATTATACAAGGTGTCTCAAAAAAGTGTGGCGAATCAAACTTACTTTTTTTTAATGGAATGCCTTATCTTTGGGTAGCATAAAAGTTTTTCATTGAAATACTCATCATTTTTATAAAGTTATGTGGATCTAACGTCAACTCTTTTGGAGATATTAACGATTTTATGCAAAATAATTCTGAACTTCTGGCGGCTGCTGTAAGCAAAAGAAAACAATTGAATGAAGAAAAGCACTACCAAAAAACTATAATTTTCGTGAACTACCTTTTAAGTGTAAAATGGTGGATCTGGGTATTAATTCTATACAGGGTGCTCAAAATTTGCAAATTTAATTGGAGATGTGACGCTAGTACGGTGGTCTTTTAGCGATTTATGTGACGCTTGGAAAATACACGTTTTTGGGGGTTAAAATGATTTTTTAGACACGAAAGCGTTTGGTGCTGTTACATCGCATACTTTTTGAAAGATCCGAATGTGATTTGGTGCTAGTTGGAAAGAGGATGAACCAACGCTCATCGTACTGGCTGGTTTTTGGGGTGTGCGATGCACAGGGGCCAAGTTACAGGGATAGAAACCTGAGGTGCATTTGTAGCAAATTAAATATTCGCATAAACAGGGAAAAAGAAAAAAATATCGAATTTTGTTTTTAGCAGTATGTGGATGAATCTGTGGATTTTTAAGAATTTTGCGGCTCAGGTGGATTTAGGGATTGCAACATGGGGAAACCTTTATAACTATTAGAAATACCCTTAGAATCAATATTTGTGTGAAATTCACTGTTTGGAGACTTTATACGGGTCGACTGTATTTTTTAAGAGAATTCAGGGTGTGGGAACTGTGCGGTCCATGGGGATTTAGAGGCTGGAAAATGGGAAAAAACGTTAGAATTATCAGAAAAACATTAAAATCAATATTTGCGTGAAATTCGCTGTTTGGAAACCTTCTACGGGTCGATTATATTTTTTAAGAGAAATAGTGATGTGGGAATTTTGCGGTTCAGGTGGATTTAGTAGTTGCAAAATAAGAAAAACGTTCTAACATCAAAAAACATAAAAATCAATATTTGTGTGAAATTCGCTGTTTGGAGACATTCTACTGGTTCATTGCATTTTTTAAGAGAATTCGGGCTGTGGAAATTTTGCATCCCGTGTGGATTTAGAGGTTGGAAAATGGGAAAAACGTTGTAATTATCGGAAAAACACTAATATAAATATTTGTGTGAAATTCGCTGTTTGGAAACCTTCTACTGGTCGATTATACTTTTTAAGAGAATTTGTGATGTACGAATTTTGCGGTCCAGGTCGATTTGGGGGTTGCAAAATGTTGAAAAACGTTATAATTATCAGAAAAACATAATAATCAATATTTGGGTAAAATTCGCTGTTTGGAGACATTTTTTAAGAGAATTCGGGCTGTGGAAATTTTGCATCCCATGTGGACTTAGAGGTTGGAAAATGGGAAAAACGTTGTAATTATCAGAAAAACACTAATATAAATATTTGTGTGAAATTCGCTGTTTGGAAACCTTCTACGGGTCGATTATATTTTTTAAGAGAATTTGTGATGTACGAATTTTGCGGTCCAGGTGGATTTGGGGGTTGCAAAATCAATATTTGGGTGAAATTCGCTGTTTGGAGACATTTTTTAAGAGAATTCGGGCTGTGGAAATTTTGCATCCTATGTGGATTTAGAGGTTGCAAAATGGGAAAAACTTTGTAATTATCAGAAAAACATTAAAATCAATATTTGTGTGAAATTCGCTGTTTGGAGACCTGCTGGCCGATGATATTTTTTAAGAGAATTTCGTGATCCAGGTGGATTTGGGGGTTGCAAAATGAGGAAACGTTATAATCATCAGAACAATTTTAAAGTCAATATTTGTGTAAAATGCGCTGTTTGGAGACTCTCTACGGATCGATATTCGGGATGTGAGAATTTTGCGGCCCAGGTGAATTTGGGGGTTGCAAAATAGGGAAGACGTTATAATTGTCAGAATAGCCTTAAAATCAAAATTTGTATGAAATTCGCTGTTTGGAGACTTTCTACAGATCGATATTCAGGATGTGGGAGTTTTGCGGCCCAGTTAGATTTGGGGGGTGCAAAATGGGGAAAACGTTATAATTATCAGAAAATCCTTAAAATCAATACTTGTGTGATATTCGCTATTTGGAGACTTTCTACGGGTCGATATTCGGGATGTGGGGTTTTGCGGCCCAGTTGGATTTGGCTGACGCAAAATGGGGAAAACGTTATCATTATGAGAAAGGCCGTATGGAGAATTTCTATTGGTAGATTGTATTTCTTAAGAGAGTTTGAGATGCGGTTGTGGGGGAGAGATTGCCTTATTTTCTCAATTTTTAAATAAGGAAAATGTGCATCTTTTTTCTTCTGGCCCTTTGTGGAATTGTAAATTTGCAAGTAAATAGTAAATAACGTACAGGATTTTATTTTTCTCTAACATGAATAATATTACGTGGGTTAAGGGCGTTGCCGCGTTGCACTTGTTCGCAGAATGGTAGTGGCCACTGGTAGGGTTGGGATGTTAGTGTCAGCTGTTTGTACTAAAACTTAATACGGGATTGTATTCATTATCTGTAACCTCATTTTCCTTGCCGTGCAGAGGCTGGTGTAGAGTCCCTATATTAATAGAGTACTGCAAACCCGCCATCTTTGCTCCGAAAAAAAGGCGGGAAACTTAAAATGTCAAGGTGACGCGACGTTTTCAATTACAGTGTATTTTTCACGTTTTAAAGCAAATATGCACATCAACGATAATATTAGAAAAAGAGTTACACTACACAAAGAAAAACGAAGCTGTAGTATAATACTACTTAGTTTCTTTAACAATTAGCATTTCATAACCTACAGCTTTTAGTTGTAATTCTTTTACGTTTGAAGTTTAGATCTGTGTTTACTGATTGTAAGTTGTATACAAGCAAGTACAATATATTTAAACGATGTTATATATATATATATATATATATATATATATATATATATATATATAAGTAGTACCTACCTAATTCTACTTTCAAGGATTTTTATGTCACAATTATTTGATATTAGTGGCGCTCCTTTAAAATAAAAATCTTTTGTGATAATAGATCTTAAGAAATGAATTTAGTAAATGACTATTATTTATATTAAACAGAAACATGCAAATTGTAAACGTTTTACTCTTGAACATAACACTTTAATATAATACATCTGACTGTACAGTCATTTTCGCAAGGACACGCATTGCAATGTTATAAACTTTTTTAATGTAGGTGGATTCTACTACCTCTAGGAACATTACACGGTTTTACATTTGGAATGTTTGCTGCGATTAGCGTCTCGTGATTTTACAGTGTATCCGCCATATTTGGTCCCAAAATACAAAACACTGGCGCAATCAATTGCGGTACTCGATTAATAGAGGGACTCTAGGCTGGCGCTTTATGCGCTGGCATCTGGCATAACAATGCTCAACTTGCCCCCTATTCAGGATACAGAGTTGGTGCGCGCCTTTGGTGCTTGCGCAGTAACCATTGTGTAAGGTGTGTGTCTTGGTGATGTGTTGACTTTGTTAGTCTATCTCTTAGGTCTATGGTTCTGATTAGAGCACAGTTAATTTGGTGCCCAACTGTGAATGGTCTCATCGGGCCCGATTCCAATCGCCAAGGCTACGGAAAAATTCCGACCTCCGCGGGATTCGAACCGAAGACTTGCTTAATGCAAGCCTGGCGCTTACCCAACTGCGCCACGCGGCATTGTAATGCGGGATTGTTATAGAAAAAATTGATGGGGTCTTTAAAAATATAAATACACATATACTTATGTATATGTACGGAAAATGCAAAGTTACTTAGTTTAGACAATGTAAAAGCTAGCCAAATAAAAAATCCTTTTAAAGTATATGTATTGAACAATTAACACGAAACTAAAGATACATATCGACTAAACAACTGAAAGGGTATTCACATCTAATCCTTTTTTCACATTGCCCAGTTCCTTCTAATAAAATCATCTTCGCCCCAGTTCTTATATTTGCTATTAAAGCAAGTTTCATGAGTAAACAAAATAACTATGACCAATAATGTAGAGCCGCCGATCGAATGGCCTGAAAATCTCAGAACTCCTTTAGAGCAGCTAATAAATGTAATAATAAGAATGACTCATATATGTAGTACATCTTCTAAAGTTATATAAAAAAATTTGAATGTAATATCCAATTCAACACCTTTATCTAATTGAAAATTAACATTAAAGTGTACAAAATGCTGAAAAGGTTCAAAACTATGCGTACTAGTGCGTACTACTTATTAATGATCTTCAGTAGAACTTCGCAGTAACGTTGCGCGTGGCGTATAATAAAAAATAATAATGCAGATGTGAACAATTTTAAAACTTCTTTATTTCTACCCCTTGTGAATTTTTCATATTTTACAAATTTATGCTAGACTTGAAAATTAACAAAATTCATTTTCAATGCATTAAAAGAGGTTGGTAAATTGGAACTTCTGTAATTTTTTCAAATGGAACGTCCTGTATATTTTTGTGTTTTTGAAAATCCCTTTTAATGATCTTTCTTCTAATATGGTACTTCATATATCTAAGTTCATATGTTTTCCAGATATGCGTGTTTGAACATAGAAAACAATTTAAGCCCCTTAAGATGCTTTATTTCAAAGAATAAAAAGCAAACGCAGTTAAAATAATTATTTAAGCATATGATCTCTCCAAAAATAAGAACACAAAAGCAGGTTAAGAAAATATAAATTCAGTTAGTGTTGATATACAAGGAATAATAAACAGGAAAGTACGATAAATGCAGGAATACATTAAATCCACGGTCAAATAAAATCAGATTAAAAACAAACGCCAATACACCAAAAGCTTATACGTAATTACATTAAATGTTCAAATAGTTCTCCTTTCCTGCTCTGAATATTAAAGCTATACAGAGAACTCATAATCAGCAAATATAATTATTTTTATTTATTTAAATGCAACACCCTGTGTATCCTGTATTTTTAAAAAGTACTTTTAATCAACTTTCTTCTGACATTTCATTCCCTCTCCCAAAATTCAATTGCTTTTCAGATTTAATTTTCTCCTGCTTTTTTTCGTTTTTTTCTTATTTGTTATTTCTAGTTTTTAGTAGTGGCTGGATTTTTG
Source organism: Agriotes lineatus (assembly GCA_940337035.1). NCBI lineage: Eukaryota > Metazoa > Arthropoda > Insecta > Coleoptera > Elateridae > Agriotes > Agriotes lineatus. Next base: position 81,665 of record CALNHX010005213.1, read on the forward strand.
TTTTCTAAACTTGGTTTTATCTTTTATTTGGAGAACTCAAGTGTTTAAATCATTATTTTAACGGCGTTTGTTTTTTATCATTTGAATTAAAGTATCTTAGGGGCTTAAAATATTTTTATATTCAAACACGCATTTCGGAAGGGCGGCGGTAAACTCGTAACAAAATTTAAACCTTAGGCTTATCAACCGGCCAACTGGTAACCGAAAAAAGTCGTAACTCGACTACCTGCTGCCTAATTACATGCCATTTGCGATTATCGGCAGAAATCCCTGTGCTCTTTGCTTTCACAGGGATTTTCACTCAAATTCATTATAAAATGCAATATCTACGAACGCAACATCAAAGTAAGTTTCATGGAAAATGTTAAGTTAATGCCCGTTAATGATAATTCCCGTTAATTACAATTCCCGTTAATGATATGCATTCTTCAAAGACAAAACGTATTTAGTGACAAACCCCAAAGTATAAATTGACGTTTACCCTTCGATTTCATCAGTTTGTCACAATTCGTTAGTTCAGCAAGTTCTGCAAAATGCAAACCTTAGTTATCGACTTCATCTACAGCCAACGGTGTCAAAAAAATGTTGGTGGTAAATGACTTCAAATTTAAGAAGCAAAAAGTTTTAAAAAATGGGAGGATCTTGTTGTACTGTGGGGAGTCCGGTTGTACTGCGAAATGTCACAGCGACGGTAAGTTTGTTTTTCGTATTATTACTTAAACTAATTTTTTATTGTCTATCAATTACCATTTGTAACAAATTTGGAATTATTGTAAAAAGATGAAAATACAAATTAGAGTACTTTTTTTCACGAGCGGGAGAATTTATCAATTTCTATGGAACAAAAATCGTAACAGAAATAACAAATTATTCCCTACATTATTCATTATAATTCAAAATTCTACCTAGGGAGTTTAATTATGAGCCAAAAATTTAAACAACAACCGTTGTCATGATCTTTTTAATTTTATTAGGTACCATTGGTAATTAGTATATGCATGTCACTGGAATGCGGTTTCACTGTACATAAAGGCAGCTAAATAATTTTTTTTAAAGCAATCAATATAAGTTTTTTACCCACTATGCAGGCAGTTAAGATGTATCTTTTTTGTAACAATATAATTTTGTAAGTCAAAATGTAGTCAACTATGATTAAATAAAAAGCAGCGTTTCAAGTAAAGTCACAGTAGCGATTAAGATAAAAGAGCAAAATTGCAAATACTATAAAATCTTAATTTTTTTTAACCGCGTTTATGCAAAGCCGTAAGAATTTGTTATTTGAAGGCAGGAATCAGGAATTTGTTATTGAAGTCAGCTCACAAAAATGCACAAATTTTATTCAACCATATGTAAAGCAGATTTAACAAATTACCGAACTATGTAATTCAAACGGGCTTTGCATAAAAAATTTTGAAAAAGAAACCTTACTTGGGCCGTGACTAAAATAGTATATAATTACAACAACCTGTAAAAAAAAGTTTTTATGTGTGTTTCAGAAAACGAGGAAAATATTTTATTAGATAATGTTTCCTATAATCATCGGTCTGATTTACAAAAATTAAACCGGGAGGCTGTCAGCAATTCTTGCAAGCGGAAAGCGGCAGAAGACATCTGCGAAAAACCTTCTAAAATTATCAATTTAGAAGTAGCCCATTCCTCGTACAAGGAGAACCTGACGTCGAGGAATGTAGATTTGATTAGACACAACATTTGCCGAAATCGTCAACGGGCTACCTTCAAAACACCCCGTACAATGCAAGAGGTACACGAAGTCATCGAGTCTTCTCCTACGCTGACGGATGGACAGGAGTCGTTTATATTAAAAAATAATGCCGAAAATAATATCATAATATATGGATGTGTTAGCAATTTAAAATGTCTAGCGGATTCAGATAACTATTATATGGACGGCACTTTTAAATATTGTTCTAAATTCTTTTATCAATTTTTTACTGTTCACTGCGTTCGAAATGGCTATTACATTCCCTTAATTTTTTGTCTACTGCCAAATAAGCATTATTCCAGTTATTGCAAAGCTTTACATAGTATTGTACGTATCTCTTCGAAAATTAACATATCCCTGCCCATTTCTTTAATTGTAGTTGATTTCAAGAGCGCTGTTCATTAAGCGGTGAATATTGTTTGGCCTTCAGCAAAAATTTTCGGTTGTAGATTCCACTTAGGACAAGCGTGGTACAGAAAAATCCAAAATTTGGGTTTAGTTAATGTATATACTCGTACACCATGGCTCCAACATCTTTTTGGTTTACCCTTTCTTGACCCGGAACAAGTTGGTGACTGTTTTGTAAACCATTTCATGGCGGATATTCCTTTATCTTCTTCTTTTTCCAAGCTAGCAGATTATCTAGTAGATAACTACATTAGTGAAGATGCCACATTTCCACCTTCTTTATGGGCTTCTAACTCTTCTCATCTATACCTTACCACCAATCCATGTGAATCTTTTCATTAACATTTTTCTGATCCTTTTTATCATACCCACCCTAATATTAACATCTTTCTTGTTACTCTCGTACGTTTTCAAACTTCCGTTTACATAAAAATTCAAAATATAACAAATAGACCCATAATTAAAAAGAAAGCTGTGCGTCGAGCAGAAATGTTTGTGCAACAAAAACTGCACGGATTAGAGTCGGGTAGTACTAGTCAATACGAGTTTGTTAAATCCGTTGGGCATAGGTATAAGGTTGTAAATAATTTGAATTTGTGAATGACATTTATAATCTTTTTATTTTTTATTTTGATATTTGCGCTTCGACTGCCGACGCCATTAGCGCAGTCTTGCTTACACAGATATATTTATAGATTTGACAAAATTTAATAAATTCTTAACACTACTGTCTGTATTTTTGAATACTGTTTCCATGCTATCCGGTAGCTGATTTTGTATTCTTTGTGGGTGGAATTTTGGGCACTCAATAATTATGTGTTTAACTGTTAGTTGAACATTACACAGTTCACAAGTTGGAGGATCTTGTCTTTGGAGAAGATGGTCATGTGTGGCACGAATATGTCCAGTTGCCAATCGGTTTAGATGGGTTTCTTCTTTGCGGGTTAGTTGAACCTTGAGTGATGACTTTTGTGGGAATGATTTCACACTACGTAGTTTATTCCCTTCAATTTCCCGCCATGACTGGTTCCATTTGTCGGTTATTCTGTTTCTTACAGTTGCCTTCATGTCGGTTGCCGTAATGGTATTTATCGTCTGCTCTATCGTGGTTGTGCGCTTGGCCGCTTCATCGACTTGATCATTTCCTTTGATCCCTATATGGGATGGGATCCATACGATGATTACGCTGTTCTGGCTTGCCGTGAGTTGGTTAAAGAGAGAGTGGATTTCGGAGACGTATGGGTTATCATTGGTTACGTCTTTGATGCTTTCGATTGCGCTAAGCGAATCTACCATGAGGATGTATTTATCTGGTGGGAAATTGCTGATAAATTCAAGGGCCATTTTAATGGCATAAAGTTCTGCTGTGTGTATTGAGCTGTTTACATTTAGTTTATATGATTCGATGTGATTTCCCACTTTAAATGCAGATCCGATATTGTCGTTTATTTTTGATCCATCTGTATATATATGTTGATGGTCAGGGTATTTATGGAGTGTTTCCTTCAGAGACTCTTTGTAAACGGCAGGTAGGGTTTGTGATTTTACGAATTGCGTAAGGGATGTATTAATTTCAGGAATACGAACGGTCCAGGGTGGGAGGATTTTGTTCTGTGTAGGGATTGACGATAGGCTGAGGTTTAAATTCTCCATAAGGTTTTTTGCTTTATTTAGGATAGGGGGGGGGGGGTTAAGGACGGCTTCAGTTTAAAGGTATTTTCAAAGGAGGGTTTGAGTGCTTCACTATAGTTCGGATGACTTGGGTTTGTTACAACGCTTAGAAGGTAGTTAAGCAATTGTTGTTCTCGGCGGAGTTCTGGGGGCAATTCTCCTGTAATGCCGTATATGCTTTGGATAGGACACGTTCTGTGGACGCCGGAAACAAGTCGTAGTCCAGAATTGTAGATTGAATCTATCTGCTTGAGGAATCTTTTACTGCATGTTGCATAGATAAAGCTCCCATAATCGATTTTAGATCGAAGTAAAGCCTTGAATACTGTCATCAGGGTAGTCTGATTTGCTCCCCACGATTGGTGTGAAATTACTTTTAATAGGTTTAAAACTTTTTGACAATTATTTTTCAGGCCTAGGATGTGGGGATGCCATGTTAGTTTAGAATCTAATGTTATTCCTAAATAAGTGATTTCGTTCACGTATGTTAAATAAGAATTGTCCAGTTTTATGGGAGGTGTAGAGGGTCGTCTTTTCCTGCTGAAGGTTATGCACTTTGATTTTTCTGTAGAGAAGGTTAGACCATTTTCTTGGCTCCATTTGTGTAGTGACGTCATAGCTTGTTGTAATTCTTTTTGCATGTAGTTTATATCTTTATTTGAGGTATATATTATCAGATCATCGGCGTACATGAGATACTTCACAGAATTTGCTAAATAACGTCCAATATCATTTGTAGCTACCAGAAACAGTATCACACTAAGTACAGAGCCCTGTGGGAGGCCCCTTTCTTGTGTGTATTCCTTTGAAATGTATCTTCCGAGTCTTACTTTAAATTTCATGTTCTGCGAAAAGTTGTTTATGAAGTTAATCATATTTCCTTTGATGTCCCATTCTGTTAAAGTGTTTAGTATTTTCTTAACATTGATGCAGTCGAAAGCGTTATGGATATCCAAAAATACTGCAATTAACTGTTCGCCATTTACAAAGGCGTTTCTAATGTCGGTTTCTAATTTTACTATATTGTCCATGGTCGACCGTTTCTTTCTAAATCCGCTTTGGTAAGGTGTGATGAAATTGTTACTTTCAATATGGTAAGTAAGTCGTTGGGTTACCATGCGTTCCATGGTCTTGCTTAGCGTACTTGTTAATGCGATTGGACGATAGCTAGAGGCTTTTGTTTTATCCTTGTGTGGTTTTATTATTGGCATAATTATTGATTGTTTCCATTGATTAGGAAAGATGTTGTTCTCCCAAATACGATTATATAAGGCAAGTAGAATTTCTTTAAACGTTTCTGGAAGGTGCTTTATCATTTGATAATGAATTTTGTCTGGACCAGGCGAGGTGTTTCTGGCTACAATTAGGGCTGTATCAAGTTCAGACATGTTGAAGGGGGTGTTATATATTTCTTTGTTTTGTGTGATAATTGGTTCTTTATTCTCTGCATTGACTGTCTTGTTCTGTGAGTTCGATCTGAACGCAGTTTGAAAATGTTTCGCTAAAATGTCTGCTATTTCCTCTTGATTTGTCGTTAACAGATTTGGTTGTTTTTGAATGGCCTGTATTTCGAAGGAGGTTGTTCTGCCTTGGATTTTTCGCACCTTTTGCCATACTTCTTTTATTGAGGTTTGTACGTTAATGGAGCTTACAAAATTTGTCCAGGATTTCTGCTTGCTGATCTTGATGATTCTCCTAGCTTGAGCTCTGAGTTTTTTAAATTCTACCAGGTGTTCAGTTGTTTGGTATTTGCGGTATCTATTGAACGCTTTATTTTTTTCTTTGACTGCTTTGTAACATTCATTGTTCCACCAGGGAACTGTATATTTGTAAGGGCTACCTCTTTTAACTGGAATTGAAGTCGTTGCTGCGTTAATGATGGCTTCTGTGATATTCTCTACATGGTCGTTGATGTCTAGGGGAATATGGAAAAACGCTGAGATTTGAAGAAGTTGCTGATATAACATCCAATTTGCTTCGGATAGTTTCCATTTTGTATTAGGAATATTGATATGTCTGGGTTGGTTAGTTGTTATTAATATAGGGAAGTGGTCACTGTCGTATAGATTGGAGAGTACCGACCATGCTATAATGGGGGCTACTTTGGCGTGACTAAAAGATACGTCAATTGCTGATAGGGAATTTGTGCGTGCGTTGAAATGCGTTGGGCTTCCATCATTTAACAAAACCAGTTGGTCAAAGTTTTCCAAGATTTTTCCTATCACTTTGCCCTTTGTGTTTGTTGGAGGGTTTTTATTATCCCATAATCTACTGTGGGCATTCAAGTCTCCTATCAATATGTACGGAACGGGAAGCTGATTGATTAGATTCTCGATATCTTTTTCTTCCAGGGTCGAATCGGGCGGAATATAAATGTTACAAATAGTTAATTTATACGGGGACCATATATTAACGGCTATAGCTTCTAATTTGCTATTTAACTGTAGATGTTCGGAATGGATGTTTTGTTGTACACCAATGCTGACTCCTCCACTGGCATGTTGGGTTAGTCGACACCTGCTATATGTATTGTAATTTTTCAGTATTGTAGATTTGTCCATTTTTAGATGTGTTTCCTGCAGGCAAAGTATGTCTGGTTGATGGTCAGAGAGAAGAATTTGTATATAATTTAAGCGGGTGTAAAACCCATTGCAGTTTAACTGTATTAATTTAATTTTTATATTTAGAAATAAGTATCGGAGTCCATTAATTGGGACTCAGAAGCTGAAGTGGTTTGGCTAGTCATTAGTTTTTGTTGTTTTTCAATTGTATTGATTATTCTGGTAAAGCGATATTTAATTTTTCTATGTGACAGTACGCTATGGAAATCTTTGAGAGTTTTAAGGAGCGTGTCTGTGTCTTGTAAAAAGGTTTTAGCTATTACTAACGGATTTGGGGAGGAGTAGATATCCCTTATAAATTTTGAGAACTCTGTATATGTAAAATTATACCTATTTGGTTCTGCTGAAAGTAGATTTTTTATGGGTTCAAGTAATTCGTCTAATGATGGCTGTTCTTCGGTGGGATCGAATTTTGCTCGTTTTGGTTTTTGGGAGGATGATTTTTTTCTTCTTCTTAGTTTCGGCTTGTACCTCTTCATCTGTAGAGTCTTTTGTTAGAGGCTTAACTGTTTTACTAGTACTTTCCTTTCTGCTGGCGATTAGGGTTTCTATTACCTCTGTGTCTTCAAGTACTGGTGTTTCAGGGTTTTCGGTAGTGGTAGATTCTAACGGTCTTTTTTTGTTTTCTACTCTTAGATGTTCCGTTAATTCGGGCGATATTTTCGTGCACTTGGAAGAGACATGTCCTAATTCATTACATTTGAAGCATTTTAGCTCATCGAATTGCACAAATAGCCGATAATTTTCATTGTCGTAGTTAAGCATAATTGAATCTGGTAGGTTGTGTGGGCTATCCTGAGGGAGTATATAAAGGAATCTACGAAAACTGATGATATGGGAGTATTCTGTCTCGGATAATCCTGCTCTAATAAAATAAATAGGTGATACTGTTTTTATTTTGAGTTTATGCAACTCCTGTTCTATTATTTCATTTGGGATAAATGGTGGTACGTTAGACAAAATAATTTTCTTTGAGGGGGTAATCAGTCTTCGTAAATTTATTTGGTTTTCATTTATAGTTATTTGCTGACGGTCACGAAGGAGTTCTTCTACCACAGATTTGTTTTATAGGTATATACAGATTCTTTCGTTTGAAATTCTCGATGCAGCAATTATATTTTTTGGGGTTACTATTTGGCCGATAGCAAAAATGTATTCTTTTATTTTGATGCCTTCTACAGCGTTGAGAATAATTCCTTGTTCTTTGCTGGGATATTTAAAGCCGGTTTTGGTAATGTTTGAGTATGATGTTGTATTTACAGTATTATTTGATGATTTGTTTATGTTTGAGGTGGTATTATCAGCTGTACCTCTTTGGCTGGAGGTTCTGCTGCTTTCCGGTTGGTTTCCTTCCATTGTTACTGTGTTTATGTCGGATAGGGGTGAAGCCGTGGGCTCCCGCCCAGGCAGAGGAATTTTGCGAATTTGATAGGTAGGATTAGGGATGGGCGCGTGACGTGAAAACAGTCGTGTCACGTCGTGTCACGGCGTGTCACGTCGTGAACGTGACTAATATTTGAAAATCGTGACGTGAACGTGAGTGAAAATTTCCAAGGCGTGATTCACGTTTCACGTTAATTTCACGTTAAATATTTAGTAACGAATAAAAAACTGCAGGGTGCAGCAACTTTTAAATTCATTAAATCACAAATTGTGCCAAACAAGTTACATTATGTGGTTTTATTTTTGGACCCTAATTATAAATCCTTAAAGTTCATACCCTCACATAAAAGAGAAGATTATAATGCAAATAAAACTATAGATGATAATGATGAAATACATAGCAAACGACTCAAAACTGGTACATCAGCATCAGATTCTTATCTTTCTACACTTAGAGATAGCTCTGACGATGGCACATGTAATTAGGATGATGTCGAAACAGAACTAAATTAGTATGTTAAATTAAAATTCGGAAATGTAGATGACATTTTAGGATTTTGGAAAAACAGTGTAAATACTCCACTGTTAAAAAAACTTGAGAAATTTTAAACATACCTGCAAGTTCCGCTACAAGCGAAAGAGTATTTTCTACAGCTGGGCTAATTTTAGAAGAGCGCAGAATTCGACTTAACGCTGAAAATGTTGATTACATATTATTTTTAAATCAACATTTTAATGTTTAGATGTGTAGATGAACTTATTATTCTAATAAAAGTAAAGGTTTGTTTTTTATACTTGGCTAACGCTGAAAATGTTAATTACGTTTTATTATTAAACCAGAAATGTATTGTGTAGATGTGTAAATAAACTTATTTATAGAAAAGTACCTAATACTATGTTTTGTATACTCGACTTAACACTGAAAATATTGATTACGTTTTAATTTTAAACCAATTTATTGTGTACTTGTGTAGATACAATTATTATTCTATTAAAAGTAATGTTTTTTTGTATACTCCCCTTAACGCTGAAAATGTTGATCCTTGTACGTAAAAGTACTTTCAAACCTACGAATTAAAAGTGTTGCCTAGCTGTACCCCTTCTGTACTCATACCAATAAAGGAAACGCCAATTCCAATGACAGCTTTTAGTATTAAAAGTAATATCTTTGAAGACAGCTGCAAGAAATATATTTGCGAGAAATCAGTATTTATCCCTTGTCGAAGTTATTGTAATAAATTTTCATTTTTTTCTTTTTATGTCAACTATTCTGATTGCAACATATCACGTAAATTATGTCAGGTGCAAAACATATTTTTAGTTCTCTTTAGGGTTTTTTCATTGGTTTTAAATTTGAACATTCTGTTCTATCTGAATTTAAATTTTGAAATAAAAGCTGCGTGTCACGTCGTGAGTGGCGTGTCACGCCGTGAACGTGAGTGAACGTGAGCGTGAACGTGCGTGAACGTGACTGTTTAAAGCCAGCGTGAAACGTGCGTGACGTGTGCGAAAAATCACTCACGCGCCCATCTCTGGGTAGGATGCAGTATGGGATTATTGCTTAAATATAAGGTTACCGTTTATGCCTTGAATATATAGTACGCCTGCTGCGCTTTGTTGATAACGGTCACTGCACTCGCTCTATCGTACGTCCGCACACGCTCACGGTTTTGTTAGAACTCCATTTATAATCTTAATAATTCGACATAGGACAGTGCAAGTTTTAGATTTAAGTACTTAAATAGGGCATTGTCATGTATTGTTAAGAATAGTTATAAAATCGTGATAAATTTATTTGTTTCAAATTTTATTTATGTGTTTCTTTCAGGTGTAAAATAAGTGATCGTGTTTTACAGCTATATAGAGCTTTAAAAAGTATATCCAGTTGGCCAATCGCTGGTTACGAGATAACCGGTCGCCGAAGGTACCTCGGTTACGAGTTGGCCTATTGTGTGAATTGCTAAATTAAATCCCGGATTAAAAAGTTACAAGTTGGCCCGTGCCCTTTCGGCAAACAGTCGAACTTGGAGGTATGAAGTAACATATCAAAAGAAAGCTCATTAAAAAGGTTTTTCAAAAATATACAAGACGATCTATTTGAAAAAAATTTAAATAATTAGATTTGCTAATGTCGAGCACCCTGTATAGCATTAATACCCAGATCCATTTGCACTTAAAAGGTGGCCCGAAAATTATAATTGTTTTCTGTTGCCTACAGCAGCCGCCTGAAGTTCAGCCTTTTTTTCGCATAAAATCGTTAAAATCTCCAAAACAGTTGACGTTAAACCCATACAACTTTATATAAAAATGATGAATATTTCAATGCAAAACCTTTAGGCTACCCAAATATAGGGCATTATAGGTTCTACTAAATTTGATTACATAACATTTTAAAATAGAGGTAAAATAATAAATTATCTTTCAAATTCCAGCTACTTACCATTTCTAGCGCTTTGCAAATGCTTCCTTTTGCTTTTCCTTTGCGCACTATATGTTAAAGATTTTTTTGAATTAACACCCACTTTATAATTAATTACGCAAGTATAGAAGGGGCAAAAATCCAATTACAGAGCAACACAAGTATTCCCGAATTTTAAGACGGTTAAAAAGGAGAATAAAATTGTAAGATGCAATATGCTTCTATGAAGGCAAGTACCTTACTGGCAAACGAATTGCAAACTGTGTGTCAACAAAATTTAATCCCAGTAAGGTATGCAATCAATAAGAAGCTGCTTATCATAACTACTATGTAATGAGTCTTTGTTAATGAGATTTGCATAGACTTAAATAGTTTCATTTAGCAATCTGAAACCGGAAAATTATAGCCGATTGTTTAAAATTTCATTAAATATTCAAATCCAAGTAGATATATTTTGCATAGAATTTTATTTGGGTTCATTTTAATCAAGTGCGTTAGTCAGTTCTGGTAACTAATGAAACGTCTATTTAAAATCGTTCATTCCTAAATTAAAAGCCAAGTGTCACTTCTTTTTCACTGAGTGAAAGAAAGTGGCACTTCACGCACTGAACTAAATTTAATAAAGCCTACTTTCTTAAATGTTAAATGTTAAAAAATATATTTATATGTTATGATACGAGGAGCGTTCAAATATAAATTACAATTTAATCTTTATTCAAAAACAAACAGAAGGACTCTAATGTAAATCATGTCATTATTTTTCTATTCAGTTTCCCTCTCTTTTAATAAACTGGTGCCACCTTTCCGGAAGTTTCTGTATTCTACGAGATAAAATTCTTTTGGCTGCTAAAACTCCCAAGTTTGAAAAATTTTAATGACTTCTTCATTACAAAGATGTATTTTTCTCCTAAAAACTTTTTTAAGGGTCCAAACAAATAAAAATCTGGGCAGAAAGGTCGGAAATATATGGTAAATCTGGCCGCATTGTCCATTTCAATTTTCGAATCGTAGTCAGCGTGTGAATAGCATTATCCTGTAAAAATCAAACAAAGAATTCGCGTTTTTTTTCAAGCTACCCTTACTGATATTTAATGCAGAACAAAAGTCTTTCACTGTAATTCGACGATCGTTTCAAATAAGTGTATTTTACACTGTCAGCATTCTCTGTTCTCAATGTTTTTGGACGACGAGAATGCGGTTTATTCTAGGCACCTTTGCAGACATCTTTACTCTTACTCTTGACTCCTTTTGTAAACACTAATGTCTGATAGTGATTGCGCAACAAACTGTCTTTCAACTCTTACACAAATTTCTTATGGTTTGATATCTTCGTTGATAATAAATTTACTAATAATGCGGTGTTTGATGCTTGAATGCACTGCCACTTCACTCATGCTTGCCAATTGAATGAAAACGAATTGTGACGACTTAACGACTGAATGAAGTTAGTACTTGTTCCAGAGCATGTCTTTGTCTTTGGCGCGCAATTAAAATTATAATTCATATTTGAATGCTCGTCGTACTATTTGAAAAGGTACCTACGATATTTAACTCAAAAATAACTTAATAAGTACTTTATGTAACTAGTCCTCAAACCAAGGCTTTAGGGACGAGTCGTAATGTTTCCGTAATATGAAGATGAGTCCTCTAAAGCTAAGCCATTTGAGGACGTGTTGCATACAACGTTTTTTTGTATTAGCTCTCCAAATATTATAATATGAAGTTTCAATTACCATTAACGCGGCATTATATTATGAGGCAGCGCGAACATGTATTTTTCCGCTCCCCAAACTGGTTACTGTGGAAACTGTCTAGGATTCTCAAAATGGCCATCTAGAGGCCTTGTACTTAAAGTCGTCATAGTAACTAATGTTTGAGTCCGCTAAAATGTTGCCATGACGACTTTAAGTACAAGGCCTCTAAATGGGCATTTTGAGGATCCTAGACAGTTCCACAGTAACCAGTTTGGGGAGCGAATACAAAAAAAGTTAATTCTACATAATACATTTATTTTGAGAGTTTTTGTGTAATAATATGGTTAAAATAGATTTCAAAATAAACACATCAGTATTACCTGTTGTGTTTGCTTTAGGCGAACTTCCATACCTGCCTCATTAAGATTATTATCTTAAGCTGAAAAGTGCAATTTGTCAACCGGTATGGTGGGTTGCATATTTTAAAAACAGAATTTTAATTTAAATACTTTCCATTTCGTCGGCGACCTTAAAGCCGCTAACCCAGTTAGTTCGCACTTAGCCAGACTTATTTATTCCCTTGGGACAGTTCGGCCACTAAATCTTCATGGATACAATAAACGAACTTATTTGTATTTGTATACCGCAATAGAAAAATAAGCTACTATCAAATTGTTCGATATTTAGATGAACACTGCAGTATCCGTGAGGATTTTCTTGGTTTTCTTGATTGGCACCAAGAAAATTATGATGATTTTAGCCAAGAACCGATTCCTACTGGAGTATTATTGGAACAAACGGTTGTTGCTTATTTAAATAAAGTGGTTTACCATTGAATACCTGTGCAGGTATAGGTACGGATACGTGCAGTGTAATGTTATCAAATCAGAAAAAAGCTGTGTCAGAAATTCAAAAAGCTTTTAAAAATGCCATTAAATGTCTATGTTATAGGTACTCACTCTCTTAATCTCTCTATTTCGAAATCGAGCAATGTTAAACATATAAGAATTGCTATGGGAACAATAAAGAAAGCTATAGAATTTTTAACGCTTCTGCTAAGAGGAACAAAGTTCTCAAATTTGTTAATTCTGAACAATTAACCGGCCTTTGCGAAACAAGTCGGGTAGAGCGCCATGAATCGGTTTTAAAATGTAAGCATGCTTTGAAGACATTGTACATGCTTGGAATTAATTTCACAATGAAAGATAATGATTCTCCAACAAAAGCTCAATTATTAGTAGATTCCATGTCAAAAACTAATTTTATAATCTTTCTTAACGTAACGGTAGATTTAAGTAAAATTTAAAAAAAATCAATTGATAAAAGCATGGCACAGACGTTAATAAATAATTTTATATCAGTCCTAATTAAAAAAAGAAAAAAATCTGACTCTTGCTTCAAAGTAATATTTGATGACGCAGACGAACTACACAAAAAAAAAAGAATATTTCTTTACTGATTCCCCGGATAAATTCAAGACAAAGATATCGGCCTAACGTTAAGGTGACTGTTTAGTAACTTCTGATTTCGTTTCTAACAGGTGCAGAATTTTCGAAACCGTCTAAAGATAGACAACACGCCATACTAAGTAATGTTTAAACGATTTCGTTTGCACGTCATAACCTTGCTATGTTATTGGTACTATGTAGAGGAAACAAAATATGAGTGGATCTAAAGGATTATGATATGGGGCCTGGACACAACGCCCACTGGTCACAAACCCCAACTCAGAATTTGGTCATAACGCCCAACTTCGATTCTGGTCACAACGCCCAACTTGGTCACAACGCCCAATTTTGGTTTTGGTCACAACGCCCAACTTGGTCATAACGCCCAAAAACGATATTGGTCACAACGCCCAACTTGGTCACAACGCCCACCGACGCCTGTTATAGGAGAGAGCTATCGACGCCACTAAAACCACCTTTTTGGTCATAACGCCCGACTTCGATTTTGGTCACAACGCCCAACTTGGTCACAACGCCAAATTTCGATTTTGGTCAGAACGCCCAACTTGGTCACAACGCCCAATTTCGATTTTGGTCAGAACGCCCAACTTGGTCATAACGCCCAAATTCGATTTTGGTCACAACGCCCAACTTGGTCACAACGCCTAACTTTGATTCTGGCCACAACGTCCAACTTGGTCAGAACGCCCACTTTTGATTCTGGTCACAACGCCCAACTTGGTCCCAACGCCCACTTTTGATTCTGGTCACAATGCCCAACTTGGTCATAACGAACAAGTTTGATTTTGGTCACAACGCCCAACTTTGATTTTGGTCATATCGCCCAGGCGCCACAGAAAGTAAGAAAAATATGTATCTAAAACTTTTAGGATGAGGTAGCAAAATTTTCAAGTTCCCGTAAGTAGTATTAATATAATTTATTTTTGATACTAATTCAGTGGCGTAGTGTGTTGTCCAAAAGAGTTTCTAAATTCGGATTATAACATAAAGTTGTATTTTTTATATGGAACACATAGTTAGCTGTGGCATTATGAGAAAGAGGATTTTTTTCCATTTCAGTGACATATGTCACATGGGATCGATTTATTCATTTTCACTACTTTATAGTAACAATTCACAATTTTTAATATTTCGTCGTTTTCTAGTTGAAGGCTTCTGCCATTTAGAATATAAGTGATTAAACAAAGTTTTTGGGTTGTTACAATACCACCGTTTGATTGACAGAATTAATTGTCCTTCATAGATCCATTTATCAGAACATTAAAACCTCTGCAGCTTCTCAAAATAAAAAATGCATTTGCAAAAATTTAAATATCCTACTTTATATACCAGGGAGGTTCGAAAATATGAAAATACACAAAAGTGTTAATTGGAAGTATATGTTATAGTTATAACATATCTATTAAAAATTATAATTGTTTTTAAATTGTTATTTGGTCCGTTTGTTATTAAATTTGACACAAAAATGAAATTTGTTAGCACTAATTTCGAATCCGGTAATATCCTGGTTGCTAAGTGAGGGAAAACTCAGGTTTGACAGTACACGTTTATCATATCCGCTGATAAGTTAACTTTGAAGTATTTCATTTGGTAATACACAGGGTGGCATGAAAAAATAGGGGAGACCAGAAAAAAATGTTTTCGAAGCAAGTAACTGTGACTTTATATTTGACACCTACTTTTAATTTTTCTTTAAATAACATTTTTGTCTATTTTGAAAAATAAGAATACTTTATTCATGAACCATTTTCATATTTTTTAACCTCCCCCATATACGAAAGAATATATTTACATTTTGACAAGTGAATTTTTAGTTTGAGATGTAGGAACTTGTATCAGGAATAAAACTTTCTGATAAATGGATGATAAAAAACTCCATGTGTTACAAATTTATGAGGGACGGTATATGTTATATTATACAGATTCGTGGTGGATAATGCGAAAATAGACAGTCTATTGAGCTAGAATACAGTGTATGGGCCTTGTATGCGTTAGACAGAAGTAGACATATATTATTTAAAATCTAGTATCCTAGAATTCAGTGTTTTCTAAAAACAAAACCTTTTGATTCTGCGGATGCTAGATGTTAATCGCATGTAGGTCTGTTTATGGCTAACGCATACAAAATCCAACTGTATTCTAGCACATTTGATTACCTATGTTCACATTTTCCTCCAACAAATCTGTATATTATGATATATATCACTGGAATGGGAAAAAATCCTCTTACTCATGATACCACATACAACTATGGGTTCCATATACAACTTTATGTTGTAACTCGAATTTCAGATTTTTTTTTTAATAACTGACTACCCACTGCATTCGTATCGAAAAGTGCCAGAAGAGCGTCAAATTACTTTTATCTATTTTTATAAATAAGCGAGATATGGTCACAAAACGAAAAATCGAAAAATTTAAATTTTGTTTATAATTCGAAAACAAAAGACGGTAGCCCATTTTGGTTTCCACCATTAAGTTTTTCTCGAAAAAATATCGAGGATGGGAGTCCATTTTTCCATGTCTCTTATACTTATCGAGATTCCCTATGAAAACATCGAAATTTCCCCAACCTGTACACTTTGTTCAGGAAAATAAATTTGAACCCGCTTAGTAAAACAAACGATAATTAGCTATTGTACTTATCGGAATGTTAAGAATTTGCTACGTCTTGTAATGTCTATGACGTATTCTGAATTTCCACCCATTGAGTTTTCCGTCGGAATTTTATTGCCGCTAATGTTCTCTGGCAGAAGGCACGTTGGATTGAAATGACAGAATTGGTTAAATTGCTAGTTATCTGTATACAGATTGGTGGCGCAAAATGTGAACATAAGTAATCAAATGTGCTAGAATACAGTTTATGGACTTTGTATGCATTAGGAAGTTTATAAATTTGGGTGGAAGGTTCAATTTGTTACGCAAGGTAGTACTAAGAAGGAATTTTTTGAAACTCAACCCCTAAGAGGGCGAAAAGAGGTAAAATGGGTTTTTACAAATTCCTTAATGTCTCTTACACCCGGTGTTTACTTGCAAAGATTTTCAATGCAAATGCTTAGAAACGTATTTCAGGATTTTTACCTAATCAACCCCTAAAGGTGCAAATATGTGTTCGGGGTGAATTTTGAAATAGTTTTCTTTAAGGGGATAAAGAGAGCTAAATGTGTTTTCACAAGTTCCGCGATATCTCTTAGACCCGGCTATCGCCTCGTCAAAAGAAGTAACATTCTCACGTTCTAAAATCATTAATTTCGCGCACTTAATACAAAAATAGCCTTTTCCAACTCATACAATTATTGAGGTTTTTCCTAATTAAAATTTGAACTTAATATATCCAAAAAACTTGACACTTGATAGTTTGACACAATGATATCGTTAGTTACCAAAGTACACTGTGTTATTTCCTATGTTTTTTTATTTACACAAACCACAATAATTTATTCGGTAGTTATTAATAGTAATTTACGATACAAGTGAGTAAAGCTAGTCTTTATAGTCACGAGTGGGGCAGAGTTAAAACCCGAGTGAGCGAGCGTATTAAGCCCCGCGAGTGACTAAAGAGGCTTTACGCATGTGTATCGTACAATATTTTATCTACGATAAAATCTACAAAACACGAAAATAGAAGAAAAATATTTAAATGTAAATTGCAAACGGTAGTAATTTTGTGTGGTTAAAAATGTTAAAACCGTTGCTACTGACGACGTGCCGAATGAAATCTTTTAAACACGTTGCTGCTGACGACGTAAACTAATGAAAACATGTTATTAAACAGTCGTTTTCAAACTTAAAATTGCCAACTAAAAGTCAATTTTACACTGTCGTAGATAAAGTAAATTTTATCCATTATTATCAATAAAGTGTTACTTTAGCAACGTGGCTTTAGTGGATAAAGCACTTACAACTTTATAGGTAGGTGTTGGAAAGTAGTTACGTATGGTCTAATTGAATAAAGAGGAATTTTATCCATAAGGGCAAAACTTTAGCTCACGAGAGATAAAGATTTGCTCAGATACAATACAGATTTATAAATAGGCATTGGAAAAGAAAATTACTTCACTACTATAGCCAAATTATCCTGAGAAAATATATGGAAACAGATAACAAAAACGTAAGTGTATCTAATAGCTATTTATGCAACAAGTGCTAAAAGTTGATGTTTATGCAAGAGACATGAAAATCATGAAACGAAGCCGAAGGCTGAGTTTCGTAACATGTCGAGTGCAATAACACTTTAGCACGAGTTGGCATACAATATTTTTTCTACGACCTTAAATTTTTCGTTATTAATCCCTAAATGTCTATTTAACAAATCTTTGCATTTATGACAGTTATAATTTATGTCATAATCAAGAGATGGCCTTGACGCGCAGGTGAATGTTTGTGAAGACAGCACTGTCAAAGTCAGTTATCAAAGGTAATTATAATAGTACACATCTGACTTTATTCATTAGATAATGCTTTAATTATTTAAAAAACACTTTACCTTTAACGCAAGAAGTAACTAGAATAACTTTACAACCTCACTTCCAGTTCGAAATTGTAGTTTTATAACCTCACTTCACTTTATAACACATGTTCTAAAAGTAAACAGTTCACCTCATTTTAAACACACTAAATTATAAAACGTCAGTTTTAGTGAAAAAAGCTAGCGCTAAAAGGCCTACTTTTAGTGGTGGTCGTAGAAAAAAATTTAGGCACCACTCTGCTGCCGACCGAGCTTATAAGAATATTACTGGACAAACGCTCCAAAAAAACCGCGACTTTTTCCAACAATTTCAACACTTTCGTCTACAATATATTTTTTTGCAAAATGTATGTTTGCCTAATATTTTTATTGACTTGCAACCCGACCACGTTAATCATGTTGCAATAAAAATAATTAAAATTCAACAGTATTCAATTACCACATACATATATGGAAGTATAAGGTCTGCACACTTACTTGGGTGCCTGCACGTCTTCAGCTATGAACTTCAATCTAGCCCGAAACTTCTATGAAAATGTGCTTCAAAAAAAGTTGGGCATTATGACCAAAATCAAAGTTGGACGTTGTGATCAAAATCAAGCTTGGGCGTTATGACCAAGTTGGACGTTGTGACCAGAACCAAAAGTGGGCGTTGTGACCAAGTTGGGAGTTGTGACCAGAATCAAAGTTGGGCGTTGTGACCAAAAGCGAAATTGGGCGTTGTGACCAAGTTGGGCGTTCTGTCCAAAATTTAAATTTTGCGTTGTGACCAAGTTGGGCGTTCTGACCAAAATCGAAATTGGGCGTGGTGACCAAGTTGGGCGTTGTGACCAAAATCGAAGTTGGGCGTTATGACCAAAAATGTGGTTTCAGTGGCGTCGATAGCTCTCTCCTATAACAGGCGTCGGTGGGCGTTGTGACCAAGTTGGGCGTTGCGACCAGAATCGAAGTTGGGCGTTATGACCAAATTCTGAGTTGGGGTTTGTGACCAGTGGGCGTTGTGTCATAGCCCCCTTATGATATAGGTGGTTCGTTGAGCGCTTATCGGTAAGCCCAAAATTCCAAAGCTCTATTTAAATTGTTTTATAACGACGTTCTGCAATAACTAATAGACTGCAGGTTGGTGGTTTATAAAATCTTGACGGAGTTATATCAGTTATTATTCGCGCTGAGCTTTCCTTATATTTTTACTTAGTGAAAATAAGTGAAGTGCGAGTCCTAAAATATGGGTCCAAAGCCGAAAAAATCTTTGTTCGAAGATTTTTTTTGTTTATTAACACCTATGGTGCTTACACTATTAAAACTGGTCTGCAAGACCAACCATTAATTACGTCGGATAAATCTTAAAACTAAATACTTATCAACTAGAGTCCATCCAATGATGTGCTGTACATTTTCCTGATTATTATTTGCATTCTCACACTCGCGCACTATGCTCTGCTTTTACACAGTCACTTTACACAAGCTCGAAGGGTTTGGTCCTCTTCAGTCTACGGACGATATGATGTCTGTCCAGCAGCTGAAGAGCTTCGATGTTTTCATGAAGGTGTAGTCTGGCCTCGTGTTTGCCAGCATACCTTTTGATCTCTTCCTTGACCATAGGGATGTTTAGATCTCGGTGTAAATCAGCGTTGCGTATATTCCAAGGTGCATCTACTATGTTGCGTAGTACCT
Organism: Agriotes lineatus; assembly: GCA_940337035.1. Classification (NCBI taxonomy): domain Eukaryota; kingdom Metazoa; phylum Arthropoda; class Insecta; order Coleoptera; family Elateridae; genus Agriotes; species Agriotes lineatus. Next base: position 101,195 of record CALNHX010005213.1, read on the forward strand.
TGTTCTGGAAAGTCTGTATGCTTTTTATATTGCTGTCTTTGGTGCAACCCCATAGTTGTATACCGTATAGCCATACTGGTTTTAGAATCTGATTGTAGATTAGGATCTTATTATGTATTGACAGCTTGGATTTTCTCCCAATTAGCCAATAAAGTTGTCTGTATTTTAGTCTTAGTTCGCTTACTTTCTTCTTCACATGTTCCTTCCACCTAAGTTTGGCATCTAGTGCCATGCCTAGGTACTTAGCATTGTTCGCGCAGGGCACGATGGTACCATTTATATCTAAAGATGGTGGAGCGTTCAATCTTCTATTTGTAAAGTTAATGTGAGTAGATTTGAGCTCATTCAGCTTAATTCTCCATTGTTTAGTCCAGTCAAGTATTGTATTGCTGGCTGCTTGTAGTCTCTCAATGGCTAAGTCTTGGTCTGTGTCCACTGCCAGAAGTGCGGTGTTATCTGCAAACGTAGTAACTGTGGTTCCTTCCAAATTTGGCATATCGCAACTATATAGTAGATACAGGATAGGCCCCAGCACGCTGCCCTGAGGCACTTCCGCCTTTATCTCTTTTAGTTCCGAGTATTCATCTTCCTGTTTGATCCTGAAGAGTCTGTCTGAGATGTAGGATGTTAGTATTTTTACATATTGCTTTGAGAGTATTTTGTTAAGTTTATGTGTCAAACCTTCGTGCCAGATCTTGTTAAAGGCCTGGGCCACATCTAGGAATACTTCAGAACAGATTCGCTTTTCTTCCAGTGCGCATTCTATTACATCCGTAATACGGTGCACCTGATCTATTGTTGAATGTTTTGGTCTGAAGCCAAACTGATAGTTTGGTATCAAGTTATCATTTTCTGTGCGTGGTTTGAGTCTTTTGAGAAGCAGTTTTTCGAATAATTTCGACACAATTGGCAACAGGGAGATAGGCCTGTAGGACTTAACATTGTTAGGCGGCTTACCTGGTTTAGGTAGCATAATTACTTCTGCAACCTTCCAGCTGGCAGGAACATATTGGAACCTTAGGCCTGCGTTGAAGAGGTAAGTCAGCATGACTATGCCTTTTCTATGCAGCTGCTTCAAGATTTCTCCAGTGATCAAGTCGTATCCTGGCGCTTTCTTTGAATTTAGGTTTATTTTTATTTCCTTAGCTACCTCATTTGGAGTGACAGGGGTGATATTTTCTGTTCTTAGATTAACAAAAGGGTCAGAGTATTATTAGCTTGTGTTTCGTTAGGTGTGAAGATGTCTGCCAAATGCTCGGCGAACAAGTCCGCTTTTTGTTTGTTGTTGTTGGCCCACTGGCCATTTTCTTTTTTAATTGGTGGTATTGACGACATAGATCTTTTGATTTTCTTGGTAGCTCTCCAAAGGGAATAGTCAGTTTCTTCATTCGCCGTTAGTTTTCCCAGGTACGAATTGATGGTGTCTTCTTTTAGCTGTTGTATCTCTCGTTTAAGTTGTTGTATTTTATTATTAAGAATGGTTTTGTCTAAAGGATCTCGTGATCGTTGCCATTTTCTTCTAGCTCTTTTTTTTTCCTTGACTATTTCTCTGATTTCTATTGGGTAATTTGCACCTTTGGATTTGTGCGTAATTTCCCTTTTGTTGTTATATGCTGCTGCCTGTATGAGCTTGATTAAGTTTTCAGTTTCAGCTTCTAGTTCTGCGCTTGTTTTTAGGCTAACACGTAGATTGATATTTTTCTGTAGGCCCATTTTAAAACTTTCCCAGTTTCTTTTTTTATTAACTTCTCGCTCAGAGTCATGATGACTGCTGAGTGATCAGATTCCAGGTCAAAGTTTTCATCGAGCTCCATGAAGTTGGATGAAACTTTGCGTGATATGAAGAAATTCAGCATGTCTGGAATTTTATTAGTGTCAGTTGGCCAGTACGTGGGCTTACCTGTGGAATGGAAATTGCATCCTGCTTCCCGAACAGCCTTTCTCAACTCGCTACCCTTGGTCGTGGTTAATCGTAACCCCGAGTCAACATGTTTGGCATTTAAGTCACCACCTATGATGTATCTTTCTCCTGGATGTTGAAGAAGAGTTTTATAGTCTTCTTGTTTCAGATTATGCCTAGGTGGACAGTAGACCGCCCCTACTGTGAGCTTTTGTTTGGTGGACTTGATCCCTACTACGGTAAGTTGAATGTCAACACATTGTAGGTGGCATTCTTCAAAGTGGTTAAGGAATTCCTTGATGACAATCGCACTTCCACCCTTTGCTTGGTTATCCGGATGGATTGTATGGTAAGTTTTGTATTCTCTTATCTTTAAATATGACTGGGTGGTCATGTGTGTCTCTGAGATGAGACACACATCTGTGTTCTGGGAATTGAGGAAAACTTCGAAAGAGTGTTTTTTGTTGAGAATGCCGTTGGCATTCCATATGGCAATCCGTAGGTCTCGTTGGTCCATGATTTTATTTCTGTTTAGGGATGGCACCAGTGTGTCGGGCTTCTAGTTTATCAAGTCGGTTATTTACTTGATTTATAGATTTCATCACATCTTGCAGCATTTGCATTATGGATGGTTCAGGTTTAGATGTAGAGGGAGTAGGTTCTTCCTTCTGACTCTGTGCTGCTTGTGCATATGATACGCCAGCTTGGGTCTTATTAGAGACGAATGTCCTTGGGCGAGTTTTTGTTGCATTTTTTGTCTTTAAAGCGTTAAACCTTCTTCTTTGCAGTTCTTTCGCCACTATGCATCCCCTGTAGTTGGCAGGATGGGCTTCAGAGCAGTTTGTGCACTTTGCAGGGGTATCATTTTCCTTAGTGCATGTCGCTGACAAGTGATTACCTGCGCATTTTACGCAGGTGGGGGTATGGTTGCAAAATGTTTGGGTATACCCATATCTTTGGCATTTTTTGCATTGCGGTATGAGTTTATTGCTTCTTATTGCTTCAATTTTTACCTTCATGTGGTATAGATATTGTATTGCAAATATTTATGTCATCGGTGTTATGGAACTCAGCATATATAATGGCAAACGGATGTATTTTTTCTCATTCTTTTCTATTGTTTTTTTGAGTTTTTGAACCACCTTTACTGGCTTGAATCCTTTTTCTTCAAGCTCCTTCCCTATTTCTTCAGGCTCACATGATGGATGTAGATTTTTCGCCATCACGCGTATATTTCTGGTGGCTTTGTTTTTATATGTATGATACTCCAGATCAGTTTTATTTATTAATGATGTTAGCTCCCTGTATTCCGGTTCAGTACTAACGTTCACTTTGACCTGTTTATTGTTCATCATACTGGTATTACAGTTGAATTTATTAAATTGCAATTTAGTTTTGATCTCATTATAGTTTTGTACATTGCTTATTATAATTGGTGGCAGCTTTGCCGGTTTTGCAGTTTTACCTAATTTTGGTGGTTCTGCTTTTGGGCTGTTTTCTAATTTTTCTGGTGATTCCTCTGCTTTCCTTTTCTTGTTGCGTTTATTTTCTTTTATAAGCCAATCTGTTTCCCTAGCAACGAGTGCTTCCTCATCATCCGAATTTACTGGACTATACTTTTTGTTATCGAGCTTGGCCTGCAGTATTGCTAGCTGCTCTCTGAATGCTTTGATTTCGGCCAAGGCGTCGTTTAATTGTGTCTGTAAATTCAGTATGATTCCGTTCTCTAACGCCTGTGTATTAGGTGTTATTTTAGGTGTTTGATTTTTCAGTTCAGTCATCTGTAAAATTAGTTCAGTTAGCTTTAACTCTAATCTTTCCCTAGCTGTTTTTTCGGTTGCCCATGCTTTGTAGTAATTTGCTTCCTCTGCGACCTGGTTTTCTTGGGCTTCTCCAGGTGTTGACGGCCTCGACGGCTGTTTGTACATTTTTTGCTGTCTAGGCCAACCTTCTTTGGAATTTTATCGCATTTTCATCATATAGTATTTCGTCCACTGACCTACATCAAACAACACACGCAGCATAAAACTGCTACACTGCAATTTCCGAGGTCAGAGCACTGCACAATACGTCTTAACTGTTTCACTGTCAGAGCACGACGAAGAAACAGTAAAAAAAGAAGGCATTGCATGCTGCACGGGTTGCACTAAGAAATAGATCGGCCCGGTAACTTTAGAAATTTTAATTTGTATTTTTTACGTTAGTACGGCACAGGCGCGTAGGAGCCGCGTAGGGCACGGGGGCCAATGGCCCCCTCAAATAATTTTCAGAGGGGCCTGGCCCCCTCAAAAATATCTGTTTCTAGTTTCATCATAATTTATAATTTTACGTATTTCTGGCAACCACTAACATGAACATATATCAACTTGAATTGTAATTAAAACCCGCGTCTGTAAATCGCCTTATTTTTTATTGCCGCCGAGTGAACGATATTAAATTTCACTATTCCCGAAAGTAATCGGTGTGGTCAGATATAATTGAAATGAGACTACTATAACAACACTTTTCTTATCAGGTATTTGCCGTGCAACTGCAAGGTTGTTTCCAAAAGATGCCTACTATTAAGATTTTAACCGCCTTTTTGAACAACCGATTGGCGCGGGTTTGATAATAGTTATTTACTATATAAGTGGGATAACAGCATCATCAATATACGTGTGTGTAAGTTACAAACGAGTGCGTAGCACGAGTTATGTAAAAGGCCCCTTTCATACTAAACGACTTTTCGCCGTGCGCCGTGTACGGCACAGTGCCGTGCATTCCAAAGATGCGCCGTAGAGCACACGACTTTTCGCCGTGAACATGATGGCGTGTTATAGGCCGTGAGGTATCAGGGTGTTTGTATATCGCTAGACAGCTTGTAACTTCATTAATAATAGATATTGAAAAAACTTTTTTCTTGTTTTAAATGCCAGTATTCAGCCTATAAACTGTCATAAATCAGTTTAAGTCATGGCTTCCTATTTTTGCAACACGACTTTGGTTTTTCTAATGGAACACTCCGTATATTGATAAATATTTGAAATCAGCGTAAAAATACTTTGACAGATGCTCAAACAAAAATTGTAGAACTCATTATTTTTTTAAAATAACAAAAATTTTAGTGCAAGTAGCCGATGACTTACACAAAATTATTAAACATCGAACAAGGAAAGCAAAAGAAACTCCACTTGGCTCCAAATATTCCTTATGGTCGAATTATCGCATCAAACGCACTAAAGTTTTAAATGGAACAATATGAGTTTCATTAAACAGTTGAAAACTACAACAAAAAGCTTTCCAACGATGATCCATATTCGCCATTTCATTTCGCCTTTAAAAAATTATTTTATTTTAAATATAATGCGAACATAATTATTTCATTTAAAAAACATAGTTTTCAATTGTTTTAGTACGTGTGCTGCGATAATTCGTCGATGAGGAAATCCAGGTAAACTTTCTTTTGCATTTCTTGTTCGATTGCTAGTGATTTTGGGTGTCATGGACTAATTTGGGCATTTTTTAAAACAAAATAATAACTTTCCAAATTTTATTTTAAGCATACTACCACAGCACTGATTTAAAATATTTAAAAATGTACAGGGTGTTCCATTAAAAATACCAAAGTCGTGTATCGGTACGCAAAAATAAAAAGTCATGGTTTAAATTGGATTACAATTTGTAGGCTACGTACTGGTATTTAAAACAAAACGAATTTTTTTCAATATCCCTATTACGAACAATGTTACAATTTATAAACACTCCGTATGTAGGCTTCTAATGGTATCTCACTTTTCAGTATTGTGTAATAGATGACTGAGAATGACTCGATTACATTAGAATGTTAGTAGCAACATTCGAATAAAGTGCAAGAACAACTAATTAGACGAAATACCAATATGAGAGACGCCATCTCACCGGCGGAAAGTCGTTCCGTCTGAAAGGCTCCATATCCACAATGTATATCAAGACACTGTTACGATTGGCTCCACTCTTATAAGCACACAAGCATATTAATGATGCATTATCACACATGTATTGTACAAAATTTTATCTACGACTGCCTAAAATTGAAAAAATGCATTAAGAGAAATGTCAGATGTCATTTTCAAAAATATTTTAGTAGTCAAATGTCATTATGTCATTCATTTGACACTATTTCAGTTACGCAATGAAGTCATTACACAACTCAGTTGCGTAATGAAACCATTACATAACTGAGTGGTGTAATGAACTTCATTACCTAACTGAAATAGTGTCAAATGAGTGACGTAATGCGTTACTTATCCCGCTGGAGTAGATAAAATACATTTTCCTACGACTGCTTCTAAAATCAAGCTTTCCGCCTTGTTGACGTACGTCAAAAATTGATTGTTTTGAATCAGTTCATCGCGGCAGCCGTCATACGTAAGTATATAATCGTGAATCGTAATACATAGCAACATACATAAATTTTATATAAGCTTTCATGATTATATACCTAAGTCGGCTAGTGGTCAGCTATTTGAAAACGTCAAAGTTGACAGCTGTCACTGTGAATTTGATTTAAATTTTTTTTCGCGATTTAAAGTTACTTGTGCTTTATTTTGTGTATTGTCGGTGTTTAAGTGTCAAGAAAAATAAGAAATGGGCGATAAAATATCCAATTCTGATGTAAAAATTTGCACGTCCCTGGAAATTTTAGAAATGGCAAAAAACACCAGTTTAAACCTATTTTCGAAAATTTTACAATCGTAGGAAAAATTTTGTATGCAACACGAGCGAAAAATGGATTAGGCGTTCGTTCGAGTTTTTTCGGACCTCGCTTCGCTCGGCCCGAAACTTTCGAACTCACGCCTAATGCATCATTTTTCGCTCTAGGTACATAAATAACTATTATTGATTTATTATGTGGAACATTAGTAGGTGCTTTACCAACTAGAATTTCTGATTTTGGTACAGGTTTCTAAATGATAGTTTCTTAATTGAATTTATTTTTGTATTTGTGTTTTATTATTTTTAATCTTTATTTATACCCTTTTTATTTTTCGGAAACTCGTTTCTATATTTATTTAAGTTTGCTTATTCATGTGTATTCTTTGCTTATGTGAAAATCTGATAATAAACATTGTTCATTGTTTAATTAATTTTTTTATGGTACAGTGTTTTTTTTTTTAAATAAACTAGCACTTATTAAGTAACCAGTGACTACAATATACTATTATAGTATAAAACTAAAAATTGATAATCAGGAAATCAGAAATATTATAGCTCGTATTAATGGATCAAGTTAGAAGTGTAAGTCTTTATTGAAAATAGAATGGCCCCCGTAGTCTAGAAAACGCTCCTACGCGCCTGGCTACGGCAGAGAGATGTAAAGCATTGTGCACTAATTATCAGCAAATTATATACGGGGTGTCCCAGCAGTAACACGAGATATTTCTATATAAATACTACAGGTTGTCCACCTAGTGTGGAGTAGGTGGATTGTATTTTTAATAATGAAATTATCGAAAAAAGTTATAAATGAAAGTTGTGTACTACGGTTGGGAGAAAAACATTTTTAATGAAGTAGCAATAATGGTGTGGAGTAGATGGATTGTGGTTTTAATAATGAAATTATCGAAAAAAATATAAAAGGTTATGTAGGATGGGAACAAAAAATGTTCAACGTTGTTTAATCAAGTAGCATTAATTGTTAGAAATTTTATTTTTGTAAGGCGGCTTTAATGTAGTTTGTCATATTGGCGTATCAAAGTAGCTATTTATGTATCAAGTTGCAACATGAAAGAGTTTTTCACACTAGGCGTGAAGTTGAAGAACACGTTGTGTGCGAAATACACTAATTTTGCAACGTGTTGCATACAAGATTTTCTGTAATTTTGAGTCGTATTAATTTTTATATTAAATAAATTTACTTAAATCTACAAAGTTGTTCTAAATTTTCATATTAGCACTAGTGTCAATATAAAATCTCATATTGCAATTAGTGCGAATATATCCATCATTTTGACGTTGAAAACGACAACAAAATAATGTTATTATATTAGGTCAAAATTACAGAAATTATTAACTGACACTGATAACTTGATAAGTATAGACAACGTATATAAGGCAGCGAGTTCAACTTCCAGCATTTGCTTTAGGTAAAACAGCAGTACCCGAACAAAATTTACTCTTATAACTTAGTGCCTATTGTAAAATAGCGTATGGGCTTTCTACCATTATGTGTAACATCCCCTTAAATTTTCTACCCCAAGACCGTACATACGTTACATATACGTACTATTTTTAGGTTAAGAAGTTTCAGGAAATATTTACTAGTAAATTTTCTAAAAAAAAATGTATCCAGTCATACTAGCTTAAGGAATGTACACAACTTGAATCAATGCGGAACGGCGGAAGAAAATTAAATTCGGGGAAATACTAGATGGTCAATTATACTTAAAAAGATCTCATTCCTATTATTATCAGACAAGCTGAAACGGCAAACGTTGTTTTGGATTATGACATGATGGGGAAAACCCTGCAAACCATTAAGCACAGAATCAGAAAAGTATGATTGCAAATAGAAAGTCGTACAGTGTTTAAAAAAATACACCATCGATATTTTCCCATTTTCCGGATTTTTCTTTGGATTATTATGAATTTTCTTTTTTGCTAAACCACCTCGGGAGTTAGACGAACAAAACAAAAAAAAAATCATCCACATCGGTCAAGTCGTTCTCGAGTTTTTGCGTTACTAACACACGGCGATTGATTTTTATATATAGGTATAGATACAAGGGCAGTTAAACATCTGTAAAAAAAGTGTTATTTTGCCGTTTGGTCACAGCAGAAAATTTCGATTGAAATTATTTAATGGGACACAATTTTGGGAAACTACCATGTTGCCGGAATTAGTAGATTCCAGAAGAAAAAGAAATATGCCAATTAGAGATACAATACAAACAGTGTCTACGGGTTTTAATAGTATAATTTAATTTAAAGTGTATCTATCAATAATGTTAACATAATAAGGATAAATACTGATAATTATTTTTTATATTTATACGCGGTCGTTAATTGTGTTATTATCTGGTTTTTAATTCTTTTGAGAATAATAGTAATTTATTATACAAGACGATAAAGTTAAATTTTATCCACGAGTGAATCGTTTAACGTCGAGACGAAGTTGAGACGTTAATGATTCAAGAGTGGATAGAAATAACTTTATCGTCGTGTATAATACAATATTTTTTTCTATAGCAAGAACTTTAACAATTTCAAAAAAAAAAATAATGACAGTCAATCACATTTCAAAATGTCAGTAGCTAGATTGGGTTGCTACAATAATACCAAGCTGTCATATTTAATTTAAACAAAAGTTAAATTAAATTACTTTATCTATCCCTGATGTTAAAGTGCTACTTTATCTACCCTTGATGTTAAAGTAAAACTTGACCTTTTGTTTTGAGTTGATAAAAGCACACTTTAACATGTGCTATAGAAAAAAAAGTAATAAAACCAACATCAGGAGACCCTTATAAAATATAGCTACATTACTTCATATTCATGACAAACTACAGACTGTAAGTGTAGAAATAGTGCACTTTTTAATTAGACGATAATTAATACACACTTAATGAAATTTGCATGTATCTCCAAAAAGCAAGGTTGCGCTTTTTAAAAATGTGACTGATTAGTAATGTGCTAATTTATGATAGCCAAGATAGATAGATACAATTGTCTTCGTTGAATTCGCATGTAAAGCTGCTACTTGAAGCAAATTATAAACCTAGGAAAGCAAAAATATAATATATACCTTTCCAGGTAATGATCTGTTATCTTGAACACGGTAATTAACTAGCCCAAGCTCAAGTTTAGGATTAGTTTATGAGCATCAGCTTTCTCTGTCTACTCTTGAATAGCAAAGTGTGTTGCCTAATTTCGATAAAAAATTTAGAACTTTGTGTAGTGTATATTCAATTTAATTTACAGTTATCAAGTTTTTCTACAAAAATTAAAACGTCGTTCGACATGTTCACACACGTCAAATAGCAATGGCTACTTCTTCATGGTAAAAAAAGTAGAGAATTTTACTTAATAGCGCTTTTATTGGCTTTTATTGTTCTGTATAAAATGGTTAATAATTCTATTTGTTACTTCATTTTTTAAGTTTTTCCACCTTGGGGAAGTTTTTCCATTGTATTTATTTGTTATAAGTACTATACCGCCCCTTCATCTCCCATATTTGAAGTTATAAAGTGATGAATAAAAAAGTCAAATAATCACAGAAATATAACCATTACGGCTTGTGGTAAAGTTACTAAACAATCTCGTTAACACAAATAATCCTGTCGTT